>PYAF01005245.1:1338252-1350203 GCA_007407185.1 Glycine tomentella | reverse complement strand
GATAATAATAATAATAATAATAATAATAATATCCTTCTCTTTATAAGAGCATATAGATTAATTAGGGTATAGTTGTTTAACTCAACTAATAATTTTGTATTTGCATTTTAAGTATGTAATCATATGACATATTTAAAAAATTATCATTCATAATAGTTTTATAAGATTCAAATAAACATAAAAACATTTGTGGTTTCTAAAAGAAAATACTATCTATTTATATTGTTTTTTTTAGCAAGAGTTTCAAAACACTCGTTCCAAATTTTAGAAAAGCGTGATAAAAAGTCAATGAAAGATATATTTTTTTTACCATTAAATATTAATAATTAATTTTGTTAGTGTGAGGATTTAATCTGACTTTTCCTTTGCTCTCTTTGTCTTTTTCGATGATGTCAACCTTATGCTTCTCGTGTTTAAGATGATTAGAAAAAATTAAAAACAATAATACCAAATAAAAACTTAAATTCTTAATACATTAAATTTTATATTTCTTAAATACTAACTTATATTTATTGTTTCTAAATTCTAACTAGAATAGATAACATTATGGTTAGCTAGACACCAAGAAGTAGTGTCAAAGAGTGAAAGCGAAGTTGAATAAGATTGGATAGAGCACAGCGCATAGATTAGAGAAGCAGGTGATGAAACGTAAGCCCCTGAAGGCAACAACTGTCAAATCATGCCACATTTTCTTCTGTCTTTTATTATGGATGTTGAAATATTTTTTTTAAAATAAAATAAAATAAAAATAAAATAAATTTTTTATAAGTAAAAATGAATTTTTATTAATTTATTTTTAAATGTTATTTCATCTTTTAAAAAAATTATATTTATGAGTTTTTATAAATTAATTAATAAAAAATTTATTTATTTTATATAAAAATTTATTTTATTTTTTATTTTTTTAAAAATATTTCTAAAAAAACTTATCCAAATAATCATATCGTCAAGCGTCTAAGCTTTAAACATTTGAGCATATAGTATTATATCATAGAGCGATAAACTTATGATTTATTTATTTACTTATTTGTGTGCGTGTGTTTTGCAGTCTTGACTCTTGAGTCTCGATTCACGTCTTTACTTTTGAAAATTCAATTCAATGATATCTGCTGTCAACAAAGGGACAAAGGATCCACGGTACGTTCGTCAATTTCCTTTTCACGAAAATTGATGGAAAAAAAATTCTAATAATACTCTCTTTCTCTTTGAATTTTACTTTTAATTTTTTTTATAATTAATTAAAATTTATTCAAAAAATATTAATTTTTATTTTTATTTTTATTTTTAAATTAGAAGAAAGATTCGTTAAAGTGAAAAGACTCACAAAAATTAGTACTTTTAATATATATATATATAGAGAGAGAGAGAGAGAACGAGAGAAAAAAAGAAATTAAATTATTTCAAAAATAATTTATCTTAATTTTTTAAATATCTAATGATTATAATAAGTGATTAATTTTAACAATTAGATTTTAAGAAAATAAATAAGAATTATCTTATAATTATTTTGGAATAAGTTGATTAACCTTCGTATATATTATACTATTATGCCGTTAAATATTTTGGAAATGCTTTGTTTCTTTGAAAGTGTGCGTGCTTATATCATATTGGAGAGTTTAAATGGATCTGTTGTTGAGTAAATTTATGCAAGAGATGGGTATTCTCAATTACAAAGTATATTTTGTGTGTTTTGCTTCTTTATTGAGAAAGATAACCAAACTTTTAAAAATCAGATCAATTCACTCGGTTGAATCGGTTTAATTAGGACCCAGAGACCCAACTGGTTCGAAGCAACTATTGGATCGGATATGTAACCTGTCTGGTGAAACTCTGTGCAAACCGTGCGACTTGGTGATGAATCGGTAAAAAAAAAAAAAACCTAGCATTTTGAGGATAATTCTATTAAATATTTAAAATTTAAAATATCATAATAAAAGTATTTATAACATAAAAAACTATATATATATATATAAATCTTTAAATATATAATTAAATAAAATAAATATAAATAGTAAATAAAATAATACTAATATGGATTTGAACTTGAAGAATAAGGTTTTGGAGTTATATATATTAATTTTTTTATGTGATTCTTTTAAGATAAAGTATAATTTTTTGTAATATATATTGAGTCGTACAGATTAATTAATAACCTAATTATTTGATCATTAATCCAATAATTTAGTGACTTAACCGAATTGATTATGAGTTGGATTGTTAAAACTATCAAGATAACTATTATATTATATTATATGTTTCTATTCTATTCGGTGACAAACAAATTTGGAGTCTTGCTTGATGATACATTTCTGTCCATATATCTAATTTAGCTGTATCTTTAGAAGGAAAAGGATGTGTCATATTCGATCATTATCTTGTTTGACATGTTATGATATGATTCTTTTGGATTATGCGTAATATATTTTGTTTCAGAGTGTTCCTTTTAATTTCAATAGTATTTTAGACTTATTGTGTTTTTCATTAATGAACCCTTCTTTCATAAATGGAAGGAAAAAAATGAAATTCATTATTAAGATGTTTATAGGAGTATTTATTTAAATATAATGACATTTTAAACATTTTTATTCTATTATTATTCATAAAATATTATATAATTAAAATTTATTAATTTTTATAATGATTAGTTTAAAAGTCATAATTATGATGACTTTTAATTCGTTGATAGTGTTAAATCATAACACCGTTGAATTATAAAACGAATCAAAATATTCAATAATTTTGATTAGATTAGATGTAAATAAATATAAAAATTAAAAATTATTTCTTTATTGTTGTTAGACAAAAATATTGTATTTAAAACAAACAGACAAATGTTAAGTTCTAATAAAGTATTTAAAATTTTATTTTATACTATATTTTTGAGATTCATTTTATATGAAATATTATTGTATTCAAAAATACTTCCTAGAATTTGTCACAATTCTAAGAAGCTGAGAACATTTAGCACCTCAAGTATAAACACTCTTAAAAGACATGTCCTGTTGTACTTGCTATGACAAACACGCTCTAAGAAAAAGCACGTATTATTTTAATATTTTATGCTTTGATGATATTATTAAATTAATTTTCATATGCAGATTTGTTATATATATTTATATTAATAATTTTATTTTTTTATTAAACAAAGATAATATCAATGAAAATTAACAAAACGTTAAAACGATAATTTAACATTTTCTTTTTTTCTTTTGTAATAAATAAAATGAATATTCTACTATAAGCTCATTTTGACGTTCAAAAAACATGATTTGATAAGTGCTTATCGCTTCTTGTCATTGCGATCTATGAGACTATTCCAATAGTACTTCGCATCAGATTATTTACTAGTCTGATATTTCAACTCGCAAAATCCATTTAACAACTAAATGAAGACAAAACTTCTCTTTTCCATGCTATTCACGAAGTCATATTTTGTATGTACTGTCCAGAAAACTCCAGACTTCATGCATGACAATTATTTTAATTAATATAATTAATTTCCTTATTCGTGAACTATGTATCCTTGACCACTTTGAAATTAAGTTTTGCACATAAAAACATTAATTATTTTTTGTAAAATAAACTGAATCAAGAGTACTAACTCAATTATGATCTATGAATTATTTATCAATTTATTAATTATGTATTTAAGTGAGTGGCAATTAGCATCATTATATTGTTAATTGTGTATCTGATTCTGATATATATGTTAATTAAGAACAATTAAACATGAATATATATCTTCAGAGATGAGATGAAGATTAGTTAAACTGATCATACTAAGAACAATATATATGACCATGTTTGCAACAGCAGCACTTTATTTTATTCTTAACATAAGTACATAACTCATCCGTTATGCACAGAGTACGTACTTGCATATATAGTTCTGACATGTCAGTAATATAATATAAAACATTGATCCTTGATGCAGCACTAGTCTTATTACATATAGCATATAGTATTTTTATTTATAAAATAGCACTGCATGCATCTTCTTCACGTTGGAGAGAATGGATCCATTTAACAGTTTTTAGTGCACCAACAGCGAAAATCGTCCCTGCACCTTCCTTTGATCAAGTGCTCTTTGTTCTTGCAGTGATCATCGCAGCTGCCAGTGGTGAAGCATGGACCCCTGTATGTATCAGCCAGGTTCTCGCAAACCCTTGCCTCAGTTTGCACCACAACTTCTTCTGCACATTAATGCAATAATTGATTGATATATAAGATATTATTAAGTAACTACGCGACGATTGGAGAAGAAAACTAAGCAGACCGTAGTGGCATAAATTTATTTATTTATAGCTATGTTTGAGTCTGGAGTAGTATATGCATCCTCAACACTAATCCAAAGGATTGATGCACTGGTTTGTAAGATTATGTTGTATTTATGTGGAGAATGATCTATTTAACAAAATAATTGGACTTAATTCTCATTGTATAAAATTCTGAGTCAACATCAATCATACACAGTGAGTGGATTAGTTTCTAGACCTTAGGAAAAAAAAAAGATATGCATCCTAAATACTAGATGTATAAATATATCGCTAGAGACATGCACAGTAATTATGTGGCTTACGAGCAACAAAGAGAACAAGGAAGAGGAAGCACAACCCAGCTATTGATCTCTTCTCCATGGCTTAATTAGTGATTAATTCACTTGTATATGAACTCTGCTAGCTATATGTATATGTGTGTGTGTGACTGTGTGATGGCGAATATTTGGGTACATTAAGTGGTTTGTGTTAGACACATATATATAGCCCTCAGGAACTTGACCACATACAATGATCGGAGTTGCGGTTCAGAAACGTAAGTAGGAAGTAGAAACTAGAAGAAACGAATGTATGAAGGTTTCGGTTGCGATTTGTATTTTCCATGGTGAAAAGTCATCAACAGTGTGCGGTGTACGTGTGTGACTGAAGATCGAACTTATCAAGATAATTAAATGCTATATAGAATATATGAGAGACACAACAGTGATACTTAAAAATTTCTTTTCGCGTTCATGTTTTATACCTTTTTATTCTTGGGAACTAAAAGAAAAGACCTAGGGTAGATTTTCTCTCATCTTGTGAAAAGAAAATATGGTAAAAGTTAAAATAAAGAAGAAAACTTATAAACATCCACCCCACAAGACCTACACATGCTAGCTAGAATATTTGACTCGAGTGATACTTTAGTCAATGGCTGCTTCATTTTTTATATGAACATCAACAAATATTATAATATATTCATTTTCTTTTCCATCTCATTTTTTGTGCGTGAATTTTCTCCCGAACTAAAAATTTCCAGTTGGAGAGACACATACAAAGAGGAGATGGCTGTATATTTTTTTTTTAATTATATAATCTGTTTGTGTGTATCTATCTCTCACTTAAAATTTTCAGTACTGGAGAGATAAGTACATACTCCTCTTTATTCACCTTTTTTTTTTCTTTTACATCACATTATTTGTTAAATTTATTACATTTTTTTCTCTTATTATTTTTCTTTTCTCTCTATATATCTCTCTTTTCCATCTATACATCCCAAATTTAGGATGAATGAATATCACTGTCCTATTAAAATTGGCGAACTTTCAAGTATAAGAATAATTTGGTGTAGGTGGGGCAAATTCAGTTACACTACAATGGGGGTTGAAGTTTTGGTGAATGTATATATACAGAGAGAAGTGTTTTAATTTGATTGAATTATATCGTACAACAAGTGGATGGCGTGGTATATTTTCCAAGTTGCAGCAATCCAATACCGCAAGGTCCTTTTTCAATTGTATTAATTGGGGGAAATGTGGTCCATATGGACGCTCATGAGAACTTTGTTCTGGAGTTCTCTAGGTGTCTTCTTTCGTTTTAATTTACTTGAGACCGGAAATCAACTCCCTAAGTTTAATTTAGTATGTACATGTTGTATTGAGTTTTGTGTTGGACACAATTTTTGCTTAATTCAAGCATTAGATTTTAAATGATTTTTATTTATTTGTTTGGTTAATTTATAAAAAAAAAGTACATTAGTGTTTTGTGAAAAGTTTCAAAAAAAATACGATCATAAATATCGATCAAGTACATAGATTAATGGTTATTTCAGTTAACCAGTTATATATTAATTAATTTAAATTTTAGTCATAATAATGTAATTATACTAAATATTATTATTTAGAGTAAAAGTTTTGTTGATCTTACTTAAATAAGATTACCTTCATCTTTCATAAAGGATAACTGTGATCTCTATACACAATAAAAACTATCATCTAGTATATGAATATATAAACATATATAATCATAAATTGGAAAAAAAAATACGAAGTTAAAAAAATAATCAGAATATATTAGTGTAAATACTTTTATATTATAATCTAATCATTAATTGGTATATGAGTAAAATTTGTTAACTGTTCTTTACTTTAAAAATTACACCAAAATTAATATTAATTGATATATACTATTTGGACTCGACAAGCCTCCATATTTCAAGTAGATAACTTGGATTCAGAGAATCTGAGTGGATTTAATTAAGGTAAGAGGAAGACTCTATCTTTTATGAGAAACAGAGATATTCCCTAAAATTAGATATTATCTATTATTAGAGGAAATATAAGATAAAATCATATATTTTTCTATTTTATATTATTTTAGAAAGAAAATTGAGATCTTACCATCCAATTTCACATCCATAAAAGGGAATCATAAAGGTTCGAGTAAACCATACTCTTAATCTAGCATATATTATGATAAATGTATACTTCTACGTTGCTAACTTCAGACAAAGGATCGTCATTTGAGAGAAGGATTTGCCAAATCTAGTAAAAACATTTAGCGCACACCCTGGGATCAAAGGAAAACTTTTCCTTCAACCACTACATCACCAATGACTGCAAACGACGACGACACAAACGTTGTCCTTCAAGGAAATGGGCCACACGAGTAGGAATCCATTATAAAGGGGATACTGTCATGGGTGTCTCTAAAAAAGGGAACCTAACAAACGTGGTGAGTCCCTTGTGTCAGGAGCTTGATGATCACCCTGCAAAGAGAGATGAATTCCTTGAAGCAAAGAAACACCCAAGAGATGGAAGATATTGGAGAGGAGAATGTCACTCTTAAAGAGCAATATCTAAAGATTCAAGAGGACCATAATGCAAACTCGGTTGCAACGGCAATAACTCATCGGACCTATTTGACTAGGACAGACACAACTAATACAACGTGGCGAGAAAGAACTCTCTCTATCACGTAACTAGTTTAGAGAGTATCAAATATTGATACTCACCTGCATCCTTTCGTTGACAGGATTATGGAGGCCCAACTCCCACCTGGATGGAAGTCGTTGAACATTGATCGTTACAATGAACTCTAGGACTTAAACAAATACGTGCATGTATTTGTCATACAAATGAATTTGTTCATGAATGACGACATAATCATGTGTCGAGTGTTTCCTATAGTGTAGAAAGCTACCACACTCCATTAGTATACTCAATTGCCAAAAAACTCTGTTAACTCATTCGCGACGCTTATCACGCATTTTGAAGCACAATACGTGACAAACATGACACCTCATCTAATGGGTGTGTCACTCACCAACATTAGGCAAGAAGAAAACAAATCACTTTGCGAATTCATGGAAAGGTTCTCATCAATATCAGTTCGGATTCATAACTTAATCCCCAAAGTTGCGCTTACTTCAATGATTATGACACTGAAATTTGGTCCCTTCTAGGACAACCTATGTAAGAAACTGCTTGCAATATTGGAGGAGTTGAGAGCAACGATTTTCGAATTCATTTGGATGGAAGAGATGATCAGGTTCGGAGGGAAAATGCATGGAGAATCCTTGAGGAAGTCAGCGAATCAGGAGGTGAAGATCGAAAACAGTCATAGTCTAGAAAGATCCAGAACCGACAAATCGCCCTGATCCAAATTCAGTCACTATACTCCACTGACGGAAAGTCAAGACTGATTACTAGAGGAAGCTTGTGGTACCGAGTTGATCCAGTTGCTGGCTACGAATTGACATCCACTAGGAGTTGTCAAGTCAAAGTATTGTCGATATCAACATTGAAGATTGCACTACCCTTAAGGATAAAATATAAAAATTGATCCAAAATGGGCATCTGTAGAAGTTCGTCAAAGACTCATCACATGATAAGGATCGTGAAAGGGAGTGAGATAGAAGCAAGAACGTAGTAAGACTCGTGAGGCAACGAAAACACAGTGTCAGGGCGAGAATCTTCCACTTGAAACTTGGCTTCGAGGTGTAATCAACACAAAAGCTAGAGGATTTGCAGGGGCAAGAAGTTCAAACTGATCACACAAGCGCTATGTCCCCATCCTTAAGTCTATTAACTCGATCGCAATTGAAAAGAAGCCCACAAGGAGCCTACCCCCCATCACTTATACCAATGAGGATTTCAAGGGGATAGATCAATGTCACAATGATCCCATGGTGGTCAAGATAGAGGTTGCTAACTTCTTAGTGTGAAAAGATCTACTTGATAATGAGAGCTCGACCGGTGTCCTAAATAACTAGACATATCAAAAATCCAAATTGAGTCATTCCCAGAGCAACTCATATGTTTCACATGCGAGACAACGAACACATTAGGATATGTGCACTTACTAACTGTTTTTGGAGATGAAAAGGGGTCAATGTCCGTAATGATCAAGTACCTTATAGTCGACGCCTTGACTTCTTACAATATATTGATAGCATGTCCTTCACTCAATGAATTAGAGGCCATCAATTCGACTCCATAGCTGACAATGAAGTTCCCGAGTGAGGATGGGAAAATTATCACGTTAGAGTTGATTAGATGACCGCAAGGGAACATTATGTTGTAAGCCTCGGGATTGCTAAAGGGAAAAAGGTGGCATAGCCCAAGTACAACTCGTAGCATGCACCTCTCTCAACAGTAACCTGTGAGAAGCCATACTCTGTCCGAGAGAAGTAGAGCCGAGAATGGAACCCACTGAAGAAGTGAAGTCCTTCCAACTCAGGAAAGAACCATCTTAGTTCACCAAACTCAATGCCAATTGAATAGAGAAATAGAAGAATCCATAGCCCAAGTACTGATGAAGAATGTCAATCTTTTTGCATGGTTAGCATCAAACATGCCAGGAATTGACCCTAACTTCTGCTGTCACAGGCTAGCCATCTATCTGGAGGCTAGCCACATGGTTAGCTAACACAATAATGATAAAGAAGTCTAGTGGGAAGTGGAGGATGTACATCGACTACACAGACCTAAACAAAGCATACCCTAAATACTTGTACCCTCTTTCGAGTACTGGTCGTCTAGTTGATGGAGCATCTGAATTCCCCATCCTCAATTTCTTAGATGCATATTCTGGATATAATCCAATCTCAATGTTTAAGCAGGATGAGGAGAAAACTGCATTCATGACTGATATGACTAATTATTGTTATTGAGTCTTAAGAATGCTAAAGCAACCTACCTGATGCTAATGGACTAGATATTTGTAAACCAACTCAAAGAATTTAGAAGTCTGTGTAGATGACATGATGGTCAAAAGCAAAAATATCACCTCTCATGCAGAAAGATGAAAAGAAGGAAAAATATATTATTCAATATGCAATATAAGAAAGTTTAATATAGATAAAGATTTAATATTCAATAATTTAAATATAAATTATTTGTAGTGTCAAATATCAAATTCATACTATAATAGTTGAACAACATAACCCTCTAAAAAAAGGTGAACAACGTAACATTTATCCTAAATTGCATATGAGAAAGTCCTTGATCTCGAATAAATAAATTAGTATAATTTGAAAGATATTATAAGAAATATAAAGGAAAAATAAAACATTTGTTTACCTGGAAATGAAAACTCAAATTATGGCTGAAAACTCAAACAATAAAAGGAAAATGACAAAAAACATATATAAAAAACTTATCAAAACATAAAATGACATAAACTAATAACAGAACAAAAAAAAAGATAAAACACACACACAATAGTGAAGATGATCCTGCAAAGTAAAACATAATAAGAAGTTTATCGTTTTTTACTTTGTCAATCTCTTGCATTGCATCATCCTTTCACATTAATTTAGTACATATATCCCTTCCCCAACATGCTCGAGTCTCGCAAAGCTCAGCTAATTAATGATCGTGCTTGCATTGTTGATATTCATCTTCGTGTGATGGAGCTACATCAACAACATTGCAATGCACATTCTCCTCAACATTTTGCACCTGTTTATTCTTGTCTTTGAGCAATTGCAACAACCACATTGGATTATAGGAGACAATAAAGACATGAAGATAATTAAAAGGTTTATTCAGTTTTACAAAACTGAAAAAGTGAATTGATTAATTAGACAGAAAAGTATACATTATATATATATATATATATATATATTATCAATTTCATTTCCTTAATTATGATTTGACTCTTACAAAATTATTTTACGAGTAAATGTCATAAATTTATTTGTTCATACATATATTAAATTACATTAATTTAAATTATAAAATAAGTAAATAGTACATGAGTTAGCGAATGACTTAAACTTAAAGATTCAACATATTAGTTAAATATATTATTTCAATCATATGTGTCATCAATTAAATATATTAGGTTTAATTAGGAGTGCATTAAATGAGTTCTATTGATTTTAACTGATAATTGGTATTATATTAACAGAAAAATGGAAACCCGCTAATTGTGTGCATAAAATGTATATGTAGTAAATAGAATTAATGCATCATTTAATAATTCAATAAATGGAATTATTTTTGTTAATTTTTTGCCTGAATCTAATTTTTAAAAAATATTTTGAATCTGTGTATAAATTATATGATAAATACTATTAATGTGAGTAATTAAATTTTCTATTAATGTTAAATATGATTAAATAAAATTATTGATTTTTTTACATAAAATGAATGGCTGTTGCACATGTAGATCTTCATCATAAATTAAATTTTATGCTACATTTCAAAAAATAATTATTAATTTTAAAATTAATCATAAAAAAGTAAAAGTAAGTAATTATTTTAAAAATACAATTTTAAATTTTTAGATTAGTACTGTATTATAGAGTTTATCTTAAAGCCTATATATATATATATATATATATATATATATATAAAGATACCCCTTAGGCCCATAGGGACTTGAATAAGAGAAATCACAGTTAATTGCCGACAACGAAATAGTTGCACCAGAAAAACGTAATTACTAGAAACTAGAACAAATCGACGGAAGATTTCAATAATTCAGACATGTATTTTCTTGGCCAAAAAGTCAATAACGTACCCACGTTGTGCGACTGAAGGGCTTGTCTAGAATGCTTGAAAAGTTGAAACAATAACGTTACGTTCATATTTCACTTTTGTCCATATCCATGTTTTATTCTACAGAAAAAAAAAGGAGAGTGGATTTTCTTTCTTTAATTTTATCATAAAAAATGAGTTATGATGTAGGTACTAATTTATTATTCAGTAGTAGCTGCTTAGCTTTCACTCTTTCAAAAATTTGCATCCTTCAAAACGTTTTTTTCCCTAAACTTTTTGCAAATTTTACTTTTGATCTCTAAACAATTTTTTTGATCGTTTTGATTCTTATATTTATCCTAATTAACAGTTTTAGTTTTTGTTAATAAATAATAATATTAATTAATAATGTAATAATTACATTGCTAATTTAGTGACTTGTCATATTATCAAAGATGTTGATGAAACAATCCTATGTAATTTTTTTATACACTATTTCTTGATATTTTCAATCCTACCCTAACTAGTGTGATTTTGAATAAATAAGAGATTAAAAAATTATTTAAAAAAGTTACACATAATTATTACATTAGACTCCTTAATGATACAACAAGTAATTTAATTGATAACATGACTATTTTAATACCTATTAAAACTATTATTTATAAGTTATTTGCGGGGCAATTTGATTTGATTTATAGACAAAAAG
>PYAF01005245.1:1285887-1338152 GCA_007407185.1 Glycine tomentella | reverse complement strand
ATGAGAATTATAATTTTTTAATTTAATAATTAATTTTATGATAAAATTATCCAATAAAAAATATTTTACTGTATAGAATTAATATTGGCTTATAACGATAGTAAAAAAATTGATACAATAATTAAAACCCTGATATATATATATATATATATATATATAAAATATAAATTAATTCTTTGAAAAACATATATATTTGAAGTATTGTTTTTTAGCGAATAAACCTGTATGAAGTTAAAATGCATAAATAATTTTTTGTTATGTCTCCCACAAAGTTTTAAATATTAGATTATTGATAACTCTCACTTGTTCATTATTCTTACTAATGAGATCTAGTTAATTGAGTGTTGGAATTCTTTTCCAAATATCGTACGTACCCTTAGAAGAATTGTTTTCTATAGTGCTAGGAACACATTGAAGTGAAGTACATGATAAAGAATAAAGTATTCGACCATCTTTAGGCAATAACAAGACCAAAATGAGAAAATAGGTTAATATTTTAAAAACTTAAATTAAATTTTGAAAATTTTCATGAACTTATATTAGGTTATTTTTAATTTAAAAAACTTAAATAACAATAAAATATAAATTCAGTGATAAAATCGACCATTTACTCGAAGTTTATTGATGTGTTGTGAGAGGGCAACACATGCAGTTCATAACATTCCACATAAGACAGTGTACATAGCTCATCCGTTATGCACACGATACATAGTTTCACACATGATGATAATAAAACAGAGGCATGGAGTAGTAGCTAGAGGCTTAGTTTTCTTTTTATTTATACATGCCTTTGCGTCTTAATTAACAGTTTCTGGTGCACCAACAGCGAAAATCGTCCCTGCACCTGCCGCTGAGTAAGTGTTCTTTATTCTTGCAGTGATCATCGCAGCTGCCGGTAGTGAAGCATGGACCCCTGTATGTATTAGCCAGGTTCTCGCAAGTGTTTGCCTCAGTTTTCACCACAACTTCTTCTGCAATTCATTCATAATTAACATCATTAAACTACATATATTAACTATTCAGGAATGAAGATTGAAATAAGTTTTTAAACGTGTAATTACTCCAAATTAAAAAAAAAATATATATGACATAAAAATAATATTAGCATATGTTCAGAAATTAAAATAACAGTAAGTAATTAAGAATATATATATAGACTTAGATGAAATAATTAAAATTTTGTTTGATTGTGATCAAATGAAAGCGAAGAAAGTGAGTCTTGTGATTAAAAAAAAAAATGAAACTTTTTTTTGTTCCTTTACTTTCTCTTTTTGATAAAAAAATGAAAGCGAAGAATATATATAGACTTAGATGAAATAATTTCATCTTTCTTTCTTTCCTTAACTTTCTTTTTATTTCTCACATTTTCTATTATTTTCTTTCTCCTCAACATAACAATTTCAAGGACTTATCTAGAATTTTTTTTAGTTTCAAGAACTACTGTAACAACGCGTTTCACTTTAGAGAAAAAAAAAATGACAGTTTACTCAAAAAGCGACCAAGTAGACCGTAGTATAGGCTTGACCTTGTTCTATTTTGATAGTTCCGGATTATCTCTTAAGAAAAAATCATTTACTAACAATTTATCATTTGATTAACTCCTTTAATATATAGATTTTTTAATTAAAAAAACTATTCCTGTAGTTATTGTGCGTCTACACTGATAATAAATATATATTAAAATAACACAACATAATGTACATTAATTTTCAGCATTAACTGAATTAATTGTTAATTTATATAATATTAGGATACATTCATATAATCCATTAGAATTGATCTAGTGGAAGGAGTGCTGAGATAATGTGCATGAAGTCTCACCCAGAAAGCATTATCAATTTTAAAAGCCAACTCGGGTATTGAGCGTTTATCAAAGTTTACTTAATAAGAACTTAATTTTTTTTTTTCGATAAAGAATTGTAGTGTTTTTGGTGCTTGAACGAGAACATTCCTTTCATACAGTGAGCCTTTGTATTTCGGCATTGAAATAAGCTCGATCTGGATGGTACGGGTATAATTCTGCATAATATATATATATATATATATATATATATGCAGCATATCTTGTATACAGTTTTTTCTGGTGTTTGAATGAACATTCCTTATATATGCTTCATTAATCAGCACTTCTATAATACATATTTTGCATATATATAAAAAAAAGTCTTAAGTTTTATCAAATTATCACATAAAAACAAAAGATACACTCATAATATATACTAAGACTTTAATTTTTGTTGCATATATAAAATTTATGTAAACAGAGACAAGTTAAAAATAAACAACAGCAGTAGCAATTCATTGTCAGACACAGATGGTATATAATATCATGAAATGCGACAAATTGTGATAATGGCCGCGGGTATTTTAAAACAAATTCATTGCCACAAGAGTAAAAATCCCCTTGTAACCATTATCAAACAAATTCTTTGGCAGGTCAAAAAAATAGTTTAACAACAAACCGCACGTTGGTAATTATAAAGATTTGTTTGAAGATATGCAAGTGTATAATACGCAATATTCATAAAAAACACTAGATGTTAGATATATATATATATATATATAGTTGGAGGAGACATGCGCAAAAATAGAATGTAACATTTTGCATTCTAAACATTGATATAAAAAAAAAATATATCATGATGCATGCAGTAGAATTTATAACATGCATTCAGTTTAATATGGTTTACGTGCAACAAAGAGAACGAGGAAGAGGAAGCACAATCCAGCAAGTGATTTCTTCTCCATGGCTCAGTGATATATATCTGCTTTTATGTGTATGGCTGTGAATCATAGTGGTGTATATTAGACACATATATATATATATCCCTCAGGCCTCAAGGAATTGATAATCACAGTTAATTTACAACGTTGAATAGTCAACAATGTGGAATTAGATTTTTTTTTCTTGTTGAAAAATCGACTTCACAATTAATTTCTGACAATGATAAGACTTGCATTTTCTTATTGAATAGTCAACAATGTGCTCGTGTCCATTGACTAACTTATCATAATAAATTATTGGAATTGATCGATCATTGTCAATAAGTTTCACGTAGATAATAATGAAAAGTTAGATGAGAAACGCCGCCTCATTTTGAGGTAGAGAAACAAATATGATAAGAAGAAAAAAAAGGCATGTGCTCGGGTACCGGTCCATTGATTAACTTATCATAATAAATTATTGGAACTGACCATTGTCGATAAGTTTCACGTAGATAAAAATGGAAAGCTAGATGAGAAACGCCGCCTCGTTTTGAGGTAGAGAAAAAATATGATAAGAAGAAAAAAAGGTGTATGCTTATAATAATTGAACAAGTTAAATAGCATACAAATGGAAAAAGCTCACATATGTCGTCTACTTAAGAATCTAAAAACAATATTTAGTTTAGTTTTTAAATTTTAGTTTTGATTTTATCTCTAATTAATTTTTAGTTTTAAAATAAACTTATTTTTGAAAGTTTTCTATATATCTATCAAAATTATTTTAAGGAATTTCCGTGTGATGATGAAATATATGATCACAATAGTTATGATATATAGTTAATAATGGTAATGGATAGTAATGAAAATATCATTGATGATGATGACGATACATGGTAATGACAATAATGGTGTTAACAACGTCATGATGATAACAATGTTGATGATATAGTGAAGATAGTGTTGATAACAACAATGACGAACATGAGAAAAGTCATTAAATTTATAGAATGTGTATGTTTCTAAAAATTAAATTAAATTAATAATTTTTTTCTTGATTTTGGTAATCAATGTAAAGCGTTTTGAAAATAAGTTAAAAATTGTTTGGGTTTTATTTTTATCAAATACATTTTATTTTAAAATTAAATATAAAAATAAAATACCAAAAAACTCACAACTACTCTAACATTTTGAGTTAAATATAAAGTCATGTTCTTTTTATTTATAAATCACATTTATTCGTGTAATAGACTCCTGGTCCTCTCCCTTATTTTTCAAAGTAAATCCTATAATACTTTTTTTTTTATTGGAAGTCCTTATAATACTTGTCCTATAACATTCTTTTTATATTTCATTTTTTTTCGACAGTAGAAAAAGGAGAAAGTGAATTTTCTTTCTTTTATTACATAAAAAATGAAATATATGATGTAGGTAATTACAATAATCTACTTATTCTATGTACCAAAAAAATCTCATGTACCAAAAAAAAATGCTTAATCTTTTATTTCAAAGTTTGCTTATGTCAATTTGAGTTGTGTACTTGCACGAGAATAGATATATAATTTTCTTTCATGCTTGTGTCCTGAATGATCTTTCATTGTCTCCAAATAGTTATTGGCATGCCAGTGGGTGAGGTACATGGAAAAGACACTTCAACTTTCGATTAAGATTTTGGTCGAGAACAATAAAGGAGGGTAATAAATGATAATCAACGGTGTGTTATCTCAATATTCACGTAACTGTTTATACACACCTTAGTGGACATTGGACCTATGGACTTTTTCCCAAGGTTGCCTCTTTAGGTAATGTATATGTAATTATCATTAGGGAACTGATCCTGTTCTTAATGACACTCTATTAAACAATATGGGTAATCTCTCGTTAAATAGGTTGTCCTAGGTTGGATGAGGTATGCCCGGTATTTGGTTGTGTCGGACGTCGTATACCATATTAGGGTAGCAGGAATGTAGTCAGGCTGAATACATGATACCGTACTTTAAAAACGACATGGAGATGACATGTGGGTGTTCGATTTTTGAGTATTTGGCCTCGTCGAATACCTGATGCTCTAGATTGTATAATACAAAAAGCTAAGCCTAGGTATTAGGTATTTGATCTGACCGAATACCTAACACTTCTTAAGGGGATAGAACTCAAAGGCAGTGTTGTTTTGGTATTAGGTATCCGACCTAGCCGAATACCGGATACTTAAGGGGAGAAAACTCTAGAAAAGGTTAGGAATAAAGTATCAAGTATCCGACTAGGACAAGTACTTGATACTTTCATAGGGGATTGATAATTGTTATACATACGTAAATTTTACATGTAAATCACATAACAAATTATCTTATTTTCCTTCTTTTAATACTTTTTTGTGAGTAAAACTTAGGAATTTAACTTCCTCTGAGCTTTTATCCAGCAGATGCTAAAATTGGTTGATTTATAGTGTGCTGGTTGTATTTTTGTAGAAAATAATACAACAGAGACATGAAAGATGGATTAAAGATATGGAGTAACATGCTCAGCACGCACATGCAGGCTTAGCGCACACATTCATGCATGCTTAGAGCACACATGCATGCAGGCTTAGCGCGCACATGCAAACTTTGCGCTCGACCAATGTCAAAAAAATATGATTGAGCAGCGTTTTGAAGAATAAAAAGGAAAAAACACTGTGCAAAAGTGAGACAGACAGAAACAAGAGCTAGAGCATGAAGAAGAGGGAAAAACCCACTCATTTGGGGACCCCTTCCTCCATTTTCTTTCATCCCTCTTGCTTTCTTTTTGTATTTGTAAGCCTTTCATGACAATGGGAGACTAAACTATCCATTGTTGGGAGCTCAGCAACCAAACACTCTTGATGTAATGAATCTCACTATCTATTTAATATTATTTTGATATTATTGTTCCTTTTCTGAGTTTATTTTCATGTTTGCGGTCCGATCATCTATGCACATTTAGTGTTATATATAGGTTTATGCATTGAGAAATTTTTACATCCTAAGACCTGAAAAGAACATCTAGGTAATTCATATCTAAGGATAAAATGGTATTATTTAGCCTAAAGTATGCATCTTTATTATTAATATCAATTATTTGATGTAGCTCTTAAGGGATTAGCAGTGAAATTAGGTACTATAGGCTCTTTCACATGAGGGATCATGGTTATGGTAGGTTAGTGGATAAAGGTAATACTTGGAATAACGTTAAATGGTGAAAAATCTCAAACATTGCATCAAAGAGTAGTTTTGATAGGCTGAGCCCCCAACATGTTTTGTATTTTGCATCAAGCACAACTCACCCCAAGTGTTTGTGTTCTATCTCTTTAATGTGTTTTGCTTAATTATCTTTATTTATGTTGAATTTTATGTTTCAACATTAGTATTAGAGAAATATCAAATTTGATTTGATGTGCGCTTAAAATTAGAAATATACAAACTTCGAGTATAATCAAAGTCTCTGTGGCCTCGACACTCAGACTTACCGTTTTATTATTACTTGGATAAATCGGTACGCTTGCCAAAATGTTAATAAGGGTGAAGCTCCCAAGAAAGGTTAGGGTCTAAGTATCAGGTGTCCGACTAGGCCAAGTACCTGATACTTTTCTGGGGATGAAACTCTCAAGAAAGGTTAGGGTTTGAGTATCGGGTGTCCAACTAGGCCGAGTACCTGATACTTTTCTAAGGGAAGAAGCTACCAAAAAGGATTAGGGTCTAAATATCAGGTGTCCGACTAGGTCGGGTACCTGATACTTCCTAAGGGACGAAGCTCCAAAAAAAGTTCATGAAGCCAGAGAATATTAAGTACTTGACCTAACTGAATATACTTTAATGTCATAAAAAATTTATTAAGATATTCTAGATATTCGACCTAGACGAAATACCTATCCAGTATAAGTTGCCTTCAAGATGTCATCACCGAGCTTCACGCTAAGCATGTAGTGGATGGTCGATCTTAATGGCTCCAGTAATACTAATAGCCACACATAACTTGGATCTATCTTGGCCACATGCAGAGAGGAACTCAGAAAACTTCAAAGTTATAGTAGGTCTTAGTCGGAAACAAGCAAATTAGAATTATATCGCTCATAGAAGAATGGAGAAGCCACGTTGAATTCTAGGATTATAATTATACAATTATTATGCTCCACCTGAAACAGTGACAGACTTGCATGGACCCACCGTCATTTTCTATACTAATTTGTGTTGGATTATTGTTGTTATTATTATTATTATTATTATTATTTAAAATTGTACACATTTCCTTTAATTTCTCTACATATTATGCATGTCAGAAACAAATAAAACAATACGACGGCGTCGGCAGCCTAATACTTGCGACAATGGGGATGAAGGAGGAGGATAAGAAAAAGAAATAAGGGAAAAGGGTAAATCGATAAAGATGCATGAAGAAAGAAAAAAGAAAAAGAAAAAATCTTAGCCATCGAATTTAAAATTAATATATCGTACAATTGGCGTTCCGTGCAAAAATGAGTTTTGCTTTTGCATAGTAGACACCATCTTGTTTCAAGATACATTGTTATATTCCCAAAAATCACATTTCTAGGAATGATATGACAAAGAATATTATTTTCATTAACATGTTTGGTTGACATTAGTGATCACAGAAAAAAATTATTTAATTAAAAAATTTGAAAATAAACATGAAAAAATAAATGTAATAATGTAATGGGGAGAGGTGGTTAATCAAGAAAGGAATTTTCATTGTCGTGGAAACCAAGATACACACCTCTTATCATGAGAATGTGAAGCAAGGAATACATGAAGATTTTGTATCCTACCCATAAAAAAAATTAAGATTTTGTATTCCTGGAAATGTTCTTTTAAAACTTATACCAAATATGAAAATATGACATTCATGAGCTCACATTCTAGGAAATCCTTTACATACTTTGAAACAAACATCTAAAAATTTGTAGATGTTGAAGGCCATTCTTAAAACTCCCAAATTGACAATATTGAGAATAATATTACAAAACCCAACACCATTTTGTTTTTACATCCGTAAGACTCCAAAAAGTTTTTAGTGTAGTAATCTAATCCAATTTGTCTTATACCTCATACAATGTTCAGTGAAAGGTGAATGAACAGGAGCCAAAGATGTAAACGGATTTTTAAATCGTGCTATAATAGATGGCAAATTTACGCAACATATTGTTAAGTATAATTATGTAAAGAGAACAGAAAATATGGTTGCATCCATAACTATACAGGACCATAAATGGTTATTTAAGAAACAAATCATCCAAACTTGAGATATTTGGCTTAGATGAGAGGAAGCTAACGAGAAAAATAGCTTTACTTCCAGCTGAAGCCTTTGCTTACCACCTCACAAGAATTTTTCTATGCTTGAGGTCAATGTTGTCTTGGGCACAGCTCCAATAACTGTGTCTTTCTTCTCACCATTCTTGAAAATAATGACAGTTGGTATACTTCGGATCCCGTACCGAGTAGCAGTTGAAGGGCTTTCATCAGTATTGAGTTTGTAGCACTTAAGCTTACCAGCATATTCCTTTGCCAGCTCGTCAATTATTGGATGGATCATTCGGCAGGGACCACACCATGGAGCCCAGAATTCAACCAGTACTGGAGACTCAGATTCAATCACAAGTGATTGCCAATTTGCATCAGTAATAGGAGCCACTGCAATATCCAATAATACAAATTACAAAATATTTCATTTCAGTTAATTATTTCTCTCAGACATGCAACAATTCTATTGAAATGTAACGCAATGGGTAATTAAATTTAGGTTCCACATGCTTTAATGCTAAACTGACAAATGAAGCACATACAAGACAAATGAAGCACAAACAAACAAAACGAAAAATACTACTAAAAAATTAAAAGAAAAATGGTTAGCTTGAATAATAAGTAGACAGAAAATAGAAACTGCAATATTTTCTTCCTTTTTCTTTTGATGGCCGTCTCGTTTTAATGCTTTGCCAGATACTAAACCCTCTAAGTAAGTTAATTGAAACAAAGCAAAACAAAAACACAAATAAGGTAGCAGTCAAAGGCCTGTAAAATGTCACTGCAATTGCATCATACCAAAAAAATAACTATTGCATTGGTGTTCTATCGTCCATCAATCCTGAATGCTTCAAAAATTATTAGATTAATTTAGATTAGTACAAGTTATCACTTTATAGACTAAAAACTTCTTTTCACTACAATTTTCTCAATGATGGCCAGACCTAACACCATAATCATTGGTATAACAAGCAGAAGATCAAAGGCAAAAAGGAACCTAATAGATAACTAAAAAATTCTCTCGGATAAGACAAGAAAAAGAACTCGTCTGGAGATTGGAATTAGACCACCTATGTGATATTCGATTTCTCCTCTATTTCTAAGAGCTCTAACTCTAACATTCTAAAACAGCTTCTTTGTTTCTCCCTTTCTTCCAATGAGGTCAGGATAACCCTCATTATAAAGAAGTTCCATTTCACCAATTTGACAATTTTGGCAAATTGCATACATCCAAGCAGTTGCATTCTACATTAACTTCTTCACTATTCCTCTATCTCCCTTCAAAGACCAATATACTATACAAACCAATTGAAATGACTTTATCATATATTTCAATTACACAAGGAAATTAATCATACAGAGTATGCAAGGTAGAAATCCTTCTCATGCCTCTTCTGCTCAAGATACATCAGCAGGGCGCAGCAGAAAGAAAACCAACACTACACAAGAGAAAGAAAGCCAGGATTGATCTGGAATTTGCAGCCCCAAAGACTTTATCCATGAGAATTAGAGCACACAACTCATTTTCTCCTCCCTTCACTTCTCTTCCCAAAAAATAAAAAATAAGCAACATAATGAGATGTCTCAACATCAACATCAAACAACACCTTTAACCCAAATTAATTGTGGTCGGTGGTAGATGAACCCAATGATAAATTGTAAATGAGACAGAAAGAGAAAGGGAGAGGAGAAGAAAAAAGTGGAAATAAGACAAAATAGAGAAAAAAGGGTGAAAGGAAGAAGGGAGAAAAGAAGAGGAAAAGAACTAAAACAAGGGATTGACTGAAACATAGAACTACTAATGGGTTTAACCCTCCACCAAACTTATAGCTTTTCTCCACTCCGTCCTAAGACATACCATCCGCCAATTTATACCCCACTCCGTTAGGTCTTGTTTAACTACCTTTCCCCAGGTAAGTTTCGATCGATCTCTACCTCTCTGTGTCGAACTCTTGGTAACAAACTTTTATTCTTACGGGAGCATCCAGTGGTCGTCTCATAACATGCCCAAACCACCTCAATCTATGCTCCCTCATCTTTTTACATACCGATATCACTGATACCTTTCTTCAAATATCTTCATTTCTTATCTTATCCATCTTTGTATATCCACACATTCACTTTAACATTCTCATTTCTGCTACCCCTATTTTATGCTCAAACATAATTAGATGTCTAATCTGAATAAACATAAATGCATTCCATTTGTTCTATTTTTGTCCCTTATCTTATTTTTTTGGTTCAATTTGGTCCTTTATGTTTTAAAAAGTTCAATTTAGTCCTTTAACTTTTAAACTGATTCAAAATAGTCCTTCCGCCAGTTTAAAGTTAACACCGTTAATAATATTTAAATACTAGCGGCTAAAAGCCATCAAAAAACAAAAATAAGAAGACCAAATAGTTTCATCTAAAATTGAAATCAAATAGCACAGTCCTAGACGATAGTTTCCAATTATAATGGAAACAACACATGTAATGCGAAGCATTATAGGTAGCTTCAGTAATTGATGGATTGTTGCGGGTAACTTCAAATTGGCCTTTATCATTGTGGGTAGCTCCAGTAATTGAGAAAGACACCTTCACCTTTCAAGGATAGGCAGCGGCAGTGATCTTTGGTGTCGGGAAGGTTGCGAAGCCATTTGAGAGACGCCATGCACAGATTTCATTCTGCAGATTTCAAAAACCCATTTCCTTCCGCGGCAACCCATTTCTTTCTATGACAACCCATTTGCTTAAGATATCACCACGTTTTACATTATGTTACTTTTAACTTTGTTTTTCATTTGCTCACGTGTTTCGCAATTCAACAAATATGTGACTAGTGGTCACAGCGGGTCGGGAGTTCAAACGCAGAAAAATTGGAGGACGGTGCGGTGGTTGTTTTGGATTTGGAAGAGGGGTGTAGTGATTGTTAGAGGATTGGGAATCAGAGGGTTTCAGAATTGAACTTGTGTTGAACCTAATTGATCAAATTACCACAATGAAACCATCTAGATCTCGTTTTGGATTCTTGGTGTGTTTGGTGTTCTGATTTTGAAGATTTTGTTGTATGTTGTTAAGTTGGATCTGAAGATGGAGTGAGGAATGGGGAAAGAAAAGACAATTTGTGGGGGTTTAAAGCTGTCAGCAAATTGTTTATACTTGTTAAAAGCTAAAACAATTAGTGACAGTTTTAAACGGCCAGAAAAATGCTAACTTGAATTTTTTTTAACGCTAGAAGTAATGTCTGTTATAGAAAGGACCATTCTGAAACGGTTTCAAAACATAAAGGATTAAACTGAACTTTTTAAAAGATAAAGGACCAAAGTGAACCAAAAAATAAGAAAAAGGATCAAAATGATCATTTGGCCCCTTATGTATGATGTTAAATGATTTAAAAGCCCTGAATATCTAAAATGTAGGGTGCTCATGGGCCAGGTTGGTGAGGGTTTGACTTGGTCCAAAGTCCAAACATGGCACTACATTTTGCCTGGGCCAATAGTTTTTGAACCCAGACACTTCCTCCACAACATTTTGCCCGGGCCAATAGTGTTTGAACCAAGACACTTCTTGGTTATGAAGCAACAAATTACCAGATTGACTCAATTTTAGATAAAATGTACAAAAGAAATATTACAAAAAAAAAAGAGTGTAAAATGGTATATGACCATGGACCAAGCTGGGCCAACCCAAAATATGACCCAAGCCCAACCCAAAAAGCAAAAACAAATAAGATCTAATTCTCAAGACAAACCCAGCTTGATTAGCTTTGGACCAGGTGTTGAGCATCCCTATCAGTAAGCATAAATTAATCTGACCTTAACCAATTCCTATCAAGAAAAATCACCAAGGGAACATTTCTGATAATGAAAAAAGAAGCTCAACTTTGGGTGGGATTTTGGAGGAATAGGGAAGACTGGGGATATTTTTAATTTTAAACTAAGAGTTATATAATTATATAATGTATATAAAAGTACATAAAAGATTAAACATTGAGTTTATCTAATCTATCATTGTATCTGTTTTATTTTAAAAAATATTTATTAGAAATGAAAATTTTATCATCCCTTCTCTTTTCCTCCAACACCCCACTCCCAAACATACCCTTAAGGCAGTAAACTCAGCTATACAGACTAGACTAGTAGAGAGATGGAATGCATATAAGCAACTTTAAAATTCATGCAGATATTTAAACCTTGTACTTTGCTCCCACATTAGAGGTTAGGGAAAGAAGGGACAGGTGCCAGAAGAAAATGAAACAGACTACAAGAGTGACTTTAAATGATTATGCAGTTTTACCAGTTTCTGATTGTTTGGTAAACTTATGAATACACGCAGGATACACTAACACTGTAAAATTGGTCATGTTGCCAAAAGAGATATAATTAGGTCATCAAAAACAGATTTATATGTACAGTCAAAAGTCAAAACATGAGAAACTCTTCAAACAATTTCAGCTATGCCTATTCCATTCTTTTCACCACAAAACAGATAATTATTGGAGAAATGTGTCAAGCTATGCACAGTTGGAAGAAACAACAAAAGCACTAGAAGCCTAGATCTACAACATAATAGGTGTCAAATAAAAATCATATTACAAATAGTGTGTCGGATAACACACAAGAATCAATTTTATCCCACAAAATCACGGTGATAACATAAAAAAAAGTATAGACAACTATCTGTTGCTCTACCTCCATCATGAAAAACTAATTGATTATTTCTCACCAGGAAGCTAATTCAAACACAATAAAAATAACATGAAGCTTTTTCTTAGCTTCACTCATCAAAATGCTCAATGAATAACAATTATCATCATCATAACAACATCTATACATGACTAATGCAATCATTCTAACATCTTCACATAAGAAAAGTGCACAAAGAAATTTCACAGAACATAAACAAAGCCGATACCAGAGAATCACAGAACTCACACAGAACCTAAACAACAAATTAACCCTAACAGTAACAAAAACTAAATGACTTTCCGCCACGAAATCGAAGCCTAACCTTCAACGGCGGTGTCTCCTGCCTCGCACTTGACGCCTCCGCCGCGAGGAGCGGTTCTCGGGGCGGCACGAGTCGGGAAACTGGTCTCGGCGGCGGGTCGGAGCCGGAGGCCGGCGTAGCGCGGCAGCGCGGCGGAGTTCCGGCGGCCGTAGAGGGCGATCGGAGGGGAGAAGGTGGCGGAAGGGAGTGCGGAGGAGCGAACAAGAGTTAGGGATTGAAGTTGGACGGTGGCCATTGAAGCAGGAGATCGCAGCTCCAGACGAAGAAGAAGAATTGTGGAATTAAAGAAAGTGTTGTGTTGCGTTGAACTAACAATAGGCGAAAATCTATTTAATTTTTTATATTTTGTTTTCTTTTGGAAGGATATTGGTATTATTATTGTGTGGAGAATGTGTGGATGAGGTGATGCTACACTTAGACACTGCTATTTGGTTGCAAATAGTTTTCTTTCAATAAACCATTTTTTTTTAAGAATTATTATCCTTTCTCTCTTAGTGGGTGTTTTTTTTTTTTTTTTTACCGTATTATTGTTACATAATATTTATTGATTTCGTTCATGATTAATATTTATTGGTATAAAATTATTATTCTTTATTGAGATTTTCTCCTCTTCCTCTCAATCACCTGTCTATAGAATTTTTTAATATTTTAAAAATTATTAACATAATTATTTTTTCCTCAAATAGACTATATTTTTTCTGAGTTATATCTAAACTAATTCTTTTTAAGTATGTAACATTCTATCACTTTAGAATTGTTATATTTCAATAAATTTAAATACTAATTTAAAAGAATTTTAATATTCAAGAGACCATTTAATATGATTTTAGTATTTTTAAATTAACTAAGTAATTTTTAAAATAAGTTTTAAACTATATCAAAAATAAGTTTTTAACTGTTCATTTCTTTTACACTGGTTTTTAGCTCTTAATTGCTAACACTTAATTTGTAAAGGATTGAATTGGGATTCCCAGTAGGTGTTGGCACTTTTGGCAGTATGCAAACTAGGAGTTTTTTTTAGTTTTCTAAGAGAACATGCAAACTTGAAAGTTGTAGACATTACCTACCTGAATTTCCTGCAATCATAAAGTAACTGCAGGGTCTTACAGTCATAATACAAGGGATATAAAAATTTTGAGTTACATTTTACTTAATTATTTAAATAATAAAAAATGTCAGAGCAGAGAATCCATTCCCTAAGACAGTACTATCCAGAAAACTGATGGAAATATTTTATATGGTTTAGAAACATTAACACGTGTATCACTGGATGAGTTTATAAGCATGATTTTATTACGGGTTGAAGTTTTTTGAGATTAGGGTTGAACTTTGAGACCTGGTTTGAGACGTGACAACCAACGTTGATAGGTACGAGCAATAATGGCGTGTGTCTCTTGAAAGCATTTATATTGTAATAATTCGTAATAGTTGTTTCTAATGAAATTTTATAGACACGTCACTCATTTTTATTTTTTAACTCTAAGTAATAAATTTTATAATGAAGCAACTCTCTTTTATTATTTTAATGGGTTTCACCAAAAAGTTTTTATCATTATATTTTATTAATTTATAATTATATTATTTATAAATTAATTAAACTTTTAAAATTAAAAATCAAATATAATTAAATTATTTTATTTAAAATAATAAAAATAACTAACTTCATACAAATAACACAACATAAAAGATAATGATTAAAATAATAAAAATTACATAAGTAAAACAATAACAAATTTTATTGATTATTACATTCAAATATATTCCACAAAATCTATTTGAAATTGATTATGATGTCTTTGATTATTAACTTCTCTTTTCCTAAGTAAACATGATTCAAAGGTAGATGAGAACCAATATATATGTTAATTGTTTACATATCATTAGTGGGATAGTTATATTGGTGATCAAAATTTTCATTATAGATGTTTTATTTATTTTTAATAATCATGTTATGTAATATGATATACTTATCTGTATAAGCTTGATTGTCTCCATGATCCAACCACGTGCTGGAGTGCCACATACAATCATGAATTGAGATTGAAGTAGACTAAATATGCTCTTCACATCCTTTCTTCGTGTTTCTTGATGTTGAGCAATTGAATTTTAATTTAGATCCATTAAATGAAAACAAATCAAAGTAAAAGTTCTGCATTTTTTGAGAATTGAGACAAATTTTAGAGATTTTGATTATATAAAAAGAAAAATTACATTGCACTGTATCTATGTTGCAACAACTATAACAACTAATGTTTTTTTCCCAACGGCTAAAATTTTTCCACTTTTAATCATCTACAAAATTTCAGAAAGCAGCAACAAATAACAATTTCATACCTTTTTCTTTAATTTATATTGCTTAGCAACATTGCTTTAGAAATCAATAGTTAACTTGGAAGCAACATTTCCAGCGCTGCTGTAGTGGAAGTTGCCTCGGAAGCACGATGCCTAGCTTTGACAATATTGTTTTCCTGGGGGTCAATGACGATGCTCTAATTAGATGATTTATAATTTGAATTCTAATTCTAATTATTAAATAAGTTATGTTAAAAGAAAAATATATTTAATTATTAAATAAATTATATTAAGAGAAAAATATATATTTTGTATGTGACTCACGGTATTTAACAGAAATTAATTTTCCTAGTGACGGATACTCCACACTCATATATATCATACCATAGTGAAAAAAAAGTTTGAAAACTCAGGTTTGATAGTTAAATATATTTTTGTGGTACAAGCTTTGGTTGCAAGGTCAGAAACGGATATGTAATGGCCCACATTTAAAAGCATCACAGGAGGCTGGCCCGTTAAATTAAATAGGATGTTTTCTGGAATGGTCTAGTGAATTTTTCGTAGATCTAAGTAATGAAAAATAAATAAAAACATTAAAATATAAAAATATTTGTAAAGCTTAAAAATTATAAACAAAATCACTAAACTGAAAATTGTTTAATATTAACACAAAAATATAACTAATACGCATAAATTATTCAAATAATAACAAATAATAATTTATATTTTAAAAAATAATTAGTTCGTGGGTTGATCCAGTAATATAAACCTGAATTAGACTCTGCTAGTTAAATAGTTCGGACAAATAAATTTATATTGAAATAAATCTGTATATTACTTAATCTTGACCTATTTAGTTGGTGTTAAAATATACTTTTATTTTTGTAAGAAAAAATATTTTTAGTTATTTATGTTTCTGGATATATTTAGACTGGTATCTTAATTGAGTTAAAAATGACCCTTTCAAAATAATGATTATTTTTAATTTTAAGACAATTTTGTATCCTTTTTATTGCAAAAATGAAAACTAAAAAACTCAAGATTCGAACTAAACATGACCATAAAATATGTGGAAAATAATGTAAAAAATGAATTTAATGATCAAATGAAAATTTTAATATTATAGTATTTTTCAATTGCTTGTAGACTTATTTTTTATACTATTTTTATCATGTTCATGTTCAATTTGATTTTTCATAATTGTTATGGATACGAGTTTATGTCGTCTCAAATTATAAATAAAAATTTAAATTGAATTTCAAAATTGAAAACAATCATAATTTCAAAAAAATGAAAAGTCATTTTGATTTACTTTTCTTTACTGCACCAGTTTTCAGTGTAAATCAAAATGAAAATAAAAAATTTAAGTTCAATTTAATTTTTTATAGTTATTTTGATTTACTTTTAAAATATACAAAATTAAATTAAACTTTTTAAAAGATAAGAAATTAAATATAATAAAAATACAAAAAATATATAAAAATTTAGTCGGTGGTCCATCTAAATAACACAACTCATATATCCAATTATACTAATGGCCACGGATGATGTTTATATTTGTACTTCTAAATAAATAACTTTAAAAAATTATAATACTGTCACATATAGTGATTTTATCTTACTCAGCTCCAATATTTTTAAGAGGTTATCTTTTGGTTTAGGCCACATATGTATTTTCTATGGGAAGCAGTTAATCCCTTCCAACATTTTTTAGAGGTTATCTTACTTCCAACATATTGCTTCCTATCTATGTTTCTTTAAAAATAAAATTTACAACAAAAACAAATAATATTAGACATTAGGCATGACAGCTGGATCCAAACCCGTGGTTATCAATTCGAATTTGTCCCAATTTTAACGAGAAAAAATTGAGTTTATCGGGTCCGGATTTTTCCCGATAACCAAAAACGGAAGCGGGGACGGGTATGAGATTAATAACCCGTCCCATAATAAATAATATTAAAAAAATAAAAAATATATTATTTTCTAATTATTTTTAATTGAATTGATTGATTTTGTTTTGTAATTTTTAAATTATGATCCTATATTTTAAATGTGGATTTGTTATTATTTTTTTTACGTAATTAGTTTTTTCGTTCGATTTTTCAATAAAAAAAGTTATATTATTTTTTATTTTTTATAATTTTAAACAAATAACGGGAGCAAGACAGGATGGGGATGAGGATGGATTTTAAAATCTAATGGAGATTGGAAGTAAGGCTGGAGAGCGATTTTTGAGTCGAAGATGAAAACGGAGAATACAATATCTGCCTCTGTCCCGCCCGCTCTGTTGACATGCCTATTAGACATATTCAAAAAGAGAAATCACTCTCCTATTTTAGCATGGAGACGTATCGAAGGAAAGAAGAAACAGAGTTGCAGGCAAGGCAACTCAGTCGTATGGTCACTCTGTGTCAGTATTCCAAACCTAAAATCCTTCCAAATCCACTCTTCCAAAAACCCATAATATTTCTTACCCCATAATATTCCTTTCCATATTCTCTTCTTTAATTAAAAAATAACACCTTGATAAATAAAAAAATATCTCTATATAACGTTTTAGAGTAGAAAAATGTAATTCAAAAAGAGACACGTGATTCAGAATGTCTTTAAATTAATGTGTGTTCATTTTCTTGTGGTACCCAAAATGCATGAAATTCTCATTGTCAATTTGTGATGTCCTACAAGTCATCTAGTCAAAGGTCCAAACTTAATAAACCATATATCAAACACAACACACTTGTTCTCATGTCTTTGACTTGCTCTACCTACCCAGTACCCACCTCAAATTTAATGCAAAGATACCCTTCTTTTCTCTCAAATGCTTTCCATAACCATGGAAGAACAACAAGAACCAACAAAGCTGATCCATGGCTCCAAAGAGAAGCATAACAAGGCCATGCACATGCACACTACTCCTAATCCCAACCCTTCTCAAACAATCATGAGATTGGCCTCACTTGCCATCAGCTCCAACGTGCGGTTGAAATCATCCGACATGCCATCCCACATGCAGGAACATGCTCTGCGCCACACTAGATCACTCTTCCCCCTTCACCACCCTCCTTCTCCAAAGCCATCCAACACTCTCATTGCAAGAGCTCTCAAAAAGGTATAGCGAAATAAAACCTTTGGGAAAAAAACTCTTACTTTGCAACTTTTTTTTCTCTTTGGTTCTTTAACATGTATCTTCCTCCAAAAGACAATTCTGGTTGAGGCATTATCGGATGTTAAATGTGAATAACAGAATTCGAACCTTGGTTGGAACCATATTTTTTGTGTTGATTACCATGTTACTAATATCGTAATACGGAATATCTACAGTTTTTCTGATAACTAATATCTGTTTGAAAATTGGCTGATGATCTTTAATGAAATCTCTTCTCTTAATCATGTTTTTTCATTTATTAGTTGGAACCTTATTTTACACTTATAACCTTCTTGATCAAAATTTTGTAAATGGCATAAGAATAAACATTCATAGAAGTTTTTTGTATAAACCTCTTACATAATTAAGGTGTGTTATTATCGTTATGTATCAATTTCAGGAGTTTGACTCGAAGTATGGATTAGCGTGGCACTGCGTGATAGGGAAAAGTTTCGGGTCGTTTGTGAGTCACACAGGTGGAGGGTTCATCTACTTCTCAATCGACTCACTTTCTGTTCTTCTCTTCAAAACTGAGGTTCATTTGGTCACGCAACCACCTCCAACTTAATTTTATTTTTGGTAATCTTAATTAATGTTCCTTAAAGCGTATATATACATAATTTAGTACTCTTGATTTTGATTCCAATGACAACTTTGGTAGTGTCCTTGGTTGACTTCCCACGTGTGAACTCAATGGTTAACTCTTTGACTACTTACCCGGTTTTGAAGTTTCCTTGTGAATTGTGGCATTCACAAATGGCAATAGGTCATTAATAGTATGTTTTCATGTTTTTCTAAAGGTTGACAAGTTCATTGTGAAAAATGAGATAATGTGAAACTTCCGGCCTTTAATTATATATGTGCATGTGAAGAAGCTGTGTTCAAATTGGATTGTGTAACTTAGTTTATGGGCAATGAAGGGTGTGATTATTAAGACTAGTCATATTAATTTGGTTTGGTTTCATTGAAAGTTTGATGCCTACAATTGAACAGTGTTTTTGCCATGATGTCTATAGATAGTAGTAAAAAACACCGACCATGAGAAGCCTTTTTGCTGTCGGAGGAATATTGATTCACATATTCAATTTGAAATTTACCTTAGTTGACTAAGATATTGTTCAACTATAGCCAGATTTGATTTCATTCATTTTTACTTGTCCCCTCCTCTACTTTTCCACTATTCACCCCTTGTTATGAATTCAGAAAACTGTGTTTCGGTTCAGGGGTCCAGCATTTCTGACTTTTGTTTACCTTTTATTCTGCTTGTTTCCCGATAAAGGAACTCTTGTATTACACCAGCATGTTAGATAAAAGTAGTTGAATACCATTTCCCATATCTTTTTAAATTTTAAAGAAATAAATTAGCGCCCATTGTTGATAATAAGGGAAACACTAAGAGGGTTGTGTTGTTTATTAGCTCATTCTGGAAAATAATGTACATAGTTCACAAATACTATATTTATTTCCTATCAAGTCAAGATTGCTCAGCAATTGAATAATTCCCAACTTTTTTGACTTTGCAGTTTGCATTCACATTTTATTTTACATTATGGAAAAACTATTATATGTATAACCAACCTTCTTCCCTAAGATACTTGCATTAATTATGATCAGATGCTAATTGCATGAAGGAATGCAACTTCTCTCGAGTTATGATCAATCTGATATATAGAAAATGATAAGTACGTATACAATAAGGCCCTTAAATTATGTACAATTAATATTAAATTAGATTAACAATAAAATTTACATTAAAGTATTCCTCGAGAGATATTTATTTTGAAGGTACAACAAACAAGCACTAAGACAAACCTTACACCATTATGGAATAGAGAAAACAGGAAAGTATCAAAATCAACTAAATTATTGCATTCATGACGCGGAAAATAATATGGCATAAGCATGCCCTTGTTTTCTCATTCTCTTTCATAATCTCATCTATTTCTCTTTACATTGGTTTTTGGTCTATAGAGTTGGTATCTTCACTTCTCTAACAAAATTAGACAACGACAACATATAAATAAATTTATGAAAGGATTAATAGTGTTTTGAGAGACTAAAGTCACCATTAACCCTTTCAAAAAATATTGTATATGATTCCTGATCTTAAAAATACTAAAGGCACGTTACCATGGGCATGCAAAAAGCTCGCACCTTGGGTCGTGTGACAACATTGGACTCAAATTTTGCTTTTACACTTATGCTTCCTAGTTCATTCACTTTCAAACCACTGATCAAATTACAATCCCTAAGCATTCCATTTTGTAAGAAACCTCGCATCAACTTGGCCTCTGACCTTAATAACCACTGTCACCTTGGTATGTTTTTTTTCTTTCTTTTCTTTTTACTGTTTTCTTTTCTCTAGAGTCATGCTCCACGTTCCCGACCATCTGAAAATCCCCATTTTCCTTTAGCTTCTTATTATAGTGTCTAATTATAGTGCTGAGAATGCTCCTGTTCGGTCCGAAGCTCATGATGATCTTGGCACCTGTCAAATTTTTTAAAGCCATTGAAAAAGCTGACCTAACCTGGGGAAAAACAATAAGAATTTAATTTTAGTCAATGACAGGTGAACACTTATCAATGGACTTAATTACACTTTTGATCCTTTAATTATAATCTATTTGTGATTTTGGTCTCCCATAATCTTTTGCTTTAATTACCCCCACATTTGTTAGTTAAGCATTTGTAAATTTTTGCTTAGCTTAATTTTCAGAAAATAATTGTTTTATTTCAGTAGTTCTCTAAGGAAAAGACAAAATGGCTGTTATATATAAGCTGAACCAAATACAAGTCCTACTTATTATCATCTAATGCTAACAGAAAAAATAACTAATGTGGCAGACAATTTTCACGTGATATCATATGTTGCTAAGTTAGTCATGTAAAAATACTTGCTTATGTGACGTGAAAGATTAAAAAAGATCAAGTAGTTTAGTAAAAAGAATTCAATGGATCATACATTTTGATACTATATGTCACAAAGGCTCATTTTATAGGACCACCTAAATAACATGTTATGCAACCCCTGAAAATCGCATGTCAGCTATTTCCATTAGTAATTGGATGATATTGCGACAAAAGGACTTGATTTTCTTAAATAGAAAATTTGGCAGACTTGACTGGAGTAAAAAAATAATAGGGGACCAACATTACAAAGATCATAGTAGAGGGCTAAAAAGAACAATTACGCGTCACGAATAAAAAGAACAAAACCATACATGTTTTCTGGCATCATACATGTTTGTCCTTTGTGGAATTTGAAAAACATTTTTATAACAATGCTCAATGCATTGGTTTCTCAACACTTTTAAGACAGAACATTTTTCTAAAACTATTATCATAAATATCATTTACTAGAAAAAATAAACAAACCTGGAAATACTTAAAGGAGTTCTTCCCAATGTCATTCTCTGGTGCCTGATTCAGCCAGAAAAATAATAAAACTTTAGTCAATCAACTACATCTACGATAATAATTTGTCTAATATGTACAAAATAATTAGTGCCAATCAACTTCATATTATAAAAAAATAAATTGTAAGGCATTTACTACAGAAAGCAGTGAAGACAGACTTCCAAGACTATTCAACTCCTGCTTAGATAATCTGCCGTTCACTACCCAAGAATGAATAGTTTTTTCCTAGCATTTTGGTTCGCAAATATCTCCAATTTCCACTTTTAGTATATTCCTTCATAAAATATTCAGTAACTGCTCCAAAATAGCATGGGAATAATGGCTTTGGAACTGGAAATAGTGACTCCAAATATTCTTTTTTTGAAAAATCAGAAAGACCAAATAAAGAGAGAAAGGCTGTGGAAGAATGCAACTGAGAGAACGAGTATGACTAAAGGAAGATTATCAAATATCCTCCAGCTTGGAAAGAGAGGCAAAAGAGATTCAAAGAAGCTAGAGAATACGACATAAATGTTCAATATCCTCTACAAAATCAATAGTCCACTAAAAGAAACTGACCACAGCAACAATCAAACCCCCCATTTTATCCCCACCCATAAGAAAAAAAAACTCCACCTAAGTAAATTGAAATAAGCTCATAACTGAGAAATGCAAAGCAAGAGGAAAACCATGAAAATTCCGTCATATACAGTCCACTTTCTTGCTTTATTTTTTTTTTTTTTTTACAGAAAGAAAATATTCATTTTATAAAAGCAAAAGGCAGTTCTTCCAACAAAACCTGTGGATCCTCAATGGCAATAAGACTTGGTCGTCCTTTGTTTAAAAACCTGAGAGATGACAATAGGAAAAGTTTAATAACCTATTGGGGCTAAATTATACAGCATAATTGAAAATAACATTATTTCACAAATATATCCAATTCTTTATTACCCTTTACTACTCTTCACGAAAAAGGTGCCTGTCCCATTACAAGACACGCCAACATCTGAGGTGTTCAATTTGCTTCCATAGAAATAAAAAAAAATGAACCTGATACCCAAAAATGGAAATAAAAAGGAACACAATCAGAATGGTGAATAGATATATTTCTTACTTTACATACCAGAGAGGAACCATTTGTCCAAACAAAGGAAAGCAGAATACAATTATTGCACATGTTTCTGTTTTTTAAAATATTATAAATTGCACAAATAACTTGCCTATCTTGGAAGAGGGCCCATATAACAGCCTGGAACCAATAGAAACAGATGCAAAAGTGCATTTCAGATTCAGAAGATACGCACCAAAAGAACTCCCAGGTTGTGCTCAGCAGAAGCTTGGCTCAGGCGAAGATTCTGAAGCATATAATGATCACAAACTTAGACCATGTTATTGGCAAAAAGAAGTGCTTTGAGTTTTAACTTTTAAGCACTGCCAAAACATTACAATGCATTAAAAAGAAAAAGTTGAATTTATTGATTTATTTCTCTTGATGCAGAGGTGGACCATATGCTTAATAGGGAAGCCTTAAGGTGAAGGCCAGTGAAAAACACTAAACTTAGAAAACATATTCAAGAACTACTAACCCGCAACATTGCCATCAGCATGGCAAGGAGGGCATAAGAACCAATCCCACCAGAATATACCTGCATACTATACAAGAATCTCAATTAGGCAGACTGGAATTAGAACATTACAAGAAAGATACATATTTGAGAAAATTCATACCTCATTTAGTTCTCTTTGCTGCAAAACTACTTTCAAAATCAAACACAAGGGCCTTAGTGGTGACCACTTAACCACTGCTTCCTACAAATTCAACAGTACAACAATGAATAAGAATACACAATGTTCCATTTCATCCAACACAGGACACTTAGTAGAGTATTTTCTGTTTTGTATTATTTTTTCTTGCATTAAAAAAAGGTAAAAATTAAGAAAAAAGAAAGTACAAACTTCAATAGTGCATGTGGCATTTTGAAATGTGTCTTTTGAGGCCTCCTTTTGCAAAGCTTCTCATTGGAATTTTACTTTCCAAGGTACTATGGATATTTTAACAGTGGACGGATATATTAAGCACAACGAATCACATTCTATACTTCAATACCAAAATATTGTGATATAAGGTTGTTTTTAATTATTAATATTTGTTAAAAAATTATTAATATTCAATTTAAAATAAATATGTAAAATGATAGATTATAAAAGATGAGATATTAAAAAAAATTAAAACCACTCTTATTAAAAAATTCGTAAATAGCTCCCTTTAAAAAATAATTCCTTAAATTATTCTTATTTAAAATAGTAAATATAATACATATATATATATAGAGAGAGAGAGAGAGAGAGAGAGAGGGCATTTTTAATTCCTAATAAGAGACTAAAAATCTATTTTTTTATAAAATTAAAATAATACAATTTGAACAAAAAAAACTTAAACTTAAAAAATATGTCATTTAAAAACATATATAACAATGCAATAATAGATTATTTTAGTTATATTTACACAAATCATTTTTAAATATGGATCAAATTTAAATAAACCGTGCGAAACGAATAAGAATACACGGCTATTATTCTAGTATTTTAGACATGCTAAACATATTTATAATATTCTCAGCAATATACTTTTTTAAAATGAAAAAAAAAAATCCGTGACTTTATAGATTACAATACGTGTCTTACCAAACCAAACCTATCAACCTTTAGTTGTTTCTTGTTATGTTGTTTTGTTTTTCAATTTCTTCCTGATAAAAGAATAAACAAATAAAATCTACCAGCTTTTTTCCCTCACTAACGGTTAATGGATGTGTATGCATTCTGTTATCAGGAATTGTTAAGGATAAACAATAAAACCATATAATTAGAATGCACAGCCCTATTCACCAAAAATAAAATAAAAATGCACAGGCCCTAACATTCTATATACGTAACAATTTCTTCGCACCTATAAAACATTACACAAATTGTCATTGTCATTGTCACACACTAAGGTTTCATTAATTCACCAAAACATACACAAAAACACATCATGGCTGAGTTCACAGAATTGTTTCCCTTGGGCGAACAATTTGATGGTTTGATGCACATGTATGTGTATGTCATCACATTTGATCTTCCAACCTTGTTCATTGTTCTATTCATACCCACAGTGTTATTCTTCATCTTGTATCAAGTTCTCAACGGTTTGTTCTTCTGGTTAATGGAAATGAGGTCAATTGAACATGATATTGAAGAGGGTATTACACATTTAGCCAATTATGGGGACTCTGAGCCATCTCACCATGTTACAATATTCCATGCCCTTGTGCATAGCAATTTGCATGCTTGGACATTGGTGACTGCATTTGAAGGAGTTTTTTATGAGAAAAGAGGACAAAGACTTAGAGCTTCCAAGAAATTGCCCCCTTTGGTGAACTATGGAATGCATGGTCTGACAAGAAGTTGTGGTGAATGTGCCATTTGTTTGGAAGAATTCAAAGTTGGCCAATTGTGTCAAGTTTTTCCCGAGTGCAAGCACATTTTTCATTCGGATTGCATAGACCACTGGTTGCAGAAGAAACTAACTTGTCCAATATGTCGTAGTTGTATATAGATAATTTGTAATTGTGAAAAGTGTATAGAATTGTATATAGCTACAAATTCAGTTTTAGATTAAATTGTGTCATGATGTGCTTCCCATTTAGCAAATTCAGAGACCATAGTTTCAAATTTACAAATTAAAGAAATATGATGAAATTGTTGTACAACTCTTATGCGGCTAGTATTTTATTTTGTTAATTTTAACCATGACCATCGAATTTAATGGTTCAGTAAGACTGATAAAATCGTAAGCTCCTTTGAAAAATGCCCCTAGCTTCCACGGTAAAATCAGCAGAATTATTGATTTCCTTGTAAAAAAAAAAAAAAAGAATTGATGTCTTTCATAAATGAGACCAGAAAGGGTAGTTAAAGAAAACATAATTTTGAAAGAATCATCTCAAAATTGATGTCAACGAGTACAACTTTCACCAAGTTCATTTCCTGCAAATCAGCATTTTCCTTTCCATATTTATATTCTGCCACTGAGATTTAAATTTAAGCAATTTAACAGGAAAAAAAAATGTTCTTCATCTTTTACTCACCATGTTATCAAATTTCTCACTTTTATTTATTTATTTTTCATTTTGCAACTATAATACCATCACAAAGACTCTGGTTCTGGCTTAACTGCCCCTCTTGAGTACCAAAAAAAAAAAAAAAAAAAAAAGAAAAAAAAAAGAGGAATCTGTTTCTACTTCCTACGGTTAAACGTCTTTTTTTATAAGAAATTATTATATGGTATTAGACCACCACATATTCATAATTGATAGTCTCGACAATTTTTTTCAGAACATATAATTGATATTTTTAATTTATAAAAAAAAGTTAATAAAATTCAATTACGTGTGTCTCGTAAAGATCAACATGTAATACTTTCTTGTTTTTAGGACGAGGTTTCCTATGAGCTTTTGTGAATTGGGCTTCCTCAATTGCAACTACTACAGTAAATATTATGTCATAGATTCCATTTGCAAAGTTGTCAATTCAAGGGTATAACAAAAGTCTTCTATTAAAAACCCTGCCATCCATACCAGATTATATTTTTCTAAAGATAAAGACTTTATGCAAACCAAGGCATCTATATTTGGTATCTACAACAAATGTAATTATGTCATGTTCAAATTATTCATTCTCTTTCCTCAACAAAATCCAAGAGATGGACTTGACATTAATGTAATCCATAAGCTACAACTTTCTAACGAAAAAAAAAAAATCAAAACACCAAGTTAGCCAAGGTAACCAAAAGTTGTTTCTCAAATCATTCAACATTGTTGCTGTTTTTCAATCATTTGCCCCGGACCCTTTTACCTTTCCATATTTTATTGCTAATGCTTCTAATGTTATTCTAATATTGTTTGTATGTCTTTGTATAGCCACCATATTTTCAACAATAGTTCTTCTTCTTTTATTAAAAATCTTTGAAACTATATCTGACATTCTTCTTGAAAGACTTGAGGATGATGTTGAAGAGGGAACAATAAGGACTTTGGTAGTTGAATCTTTTCTGACTTACCAAGATGCTTTCAATGAAATAAGTGAAAGTAGTGAAAGATTACAAACATATATACAAGCTTCTGAGATGAGACCAATTCATAAAGGGCCATCAATCAAACTGCCACAACTCGTAAGTTATGGACAAGATCAAGATGATGAGTTGAGATCATTTTGTAGAAGTGATTGTGTCATATGTTTGGAGAGCTTCATCACCGGGGAATCTTGCCAAATTCTTCCACCTTGCAATCACTTATTTCATTCTTACTGCATAGAGCATTGGTTGAAGGACAATGCCACTTGCCCGGTTTGTCGAAACTGTTTACCAGAAACATAATAATTTACAAAGTGGATGATTTAAGTTTTGTAGAAAATGTGACCACACAAGGCTGTTAATTATGATCCTTCACATCTTTATAGCTGTTCTGGACAAGCCTCACTTGAAATCACATCAGAAACAAGAAGTTGAACTTGGAAGAATCCACTTTCATCTCTTCAAGATGCTTTGCATTGACAATATATTCTGGAACATAAATTTCTGAAGCACATATCAAGACAACTGAGAAAACACTGTATTTGCTAAGGCAGCATGCCAATTGAAACTGCAACCTTATTGGGTAGTTAAGATCATGTGATGTTAATTTCTTTCCTTTTGTTGGGAGAATTTCATCAATGTAAATATTTCCTTTGTAAGTACTCACTTCATTTTTTTTCTCAAATCTTATTACCTAGTGGCATGTGAAGGACTTTGACAACTAGCACAATTTGGCTAAAATGAATTATAGAGTGAATTTTCTTGTGCAGAGTCTCTTTATAAGGAAATGTAATCAGATATTCCATGTTAATATCGCTCAACAGACAAATAAATAAGTTACTTGTTTTCTGATGGATAAAGGTTCCTTGACCATGGATAAGAAAGTTAAGTGACAAAAGCTGAATAAAACAAAGTTTCACCTCAAACAAAGAAAAAAATTCACATTGGAGAAAACGAAAAAAAGAATATCTGGAATTGGTTAAAATTAAATTACTAAAAGCTAGTTTTTATTATTAACGTTATGATAGCTAAACAAGGAGCATTTTGTCCTTAAGTTTGAGGAATCTTAGTACGAATTTTTCTTTCCTACCCTTGGCTGTAACGCGTCGTATTTCATATTGATGTGTTTCATTAACTTGTGACAAGCTTGGCTTTTTGGTATGTTCAAATGCTTTGAACTTTTGTTACTTAGTGGGATTCAAAAGAGTTATTGTTGGTCTTTTAGCACAAAATTTTTTTTAAGAGAATACCAGATATGTTATGCAGTGTTACCAATTAATTTTTATTGTTGTCTATACATAAAGCCACAAAGTGTAACAGAATATTCAAATATTAACAAAATTCTAAACTTAAAAAATTGATAACATCTGTAAAAAAAAAATTTGATAACATCCTTAGGTCTAAATTATAAAAATAAGATCCCTGTCTTTATTTCAATAACATCCCAAAGATAAGAAATATAATTAACAAATTCCTAAAGGTACATATATTTACATTTTTTTAATTGAAAATCACTCATATACTTTGAGAAAGTTTTAGGAACCAAACTTTCCATAATTTGAAAAACATTATCTAGAGAATCAATATGTTGATCCAAGTCTGTCACCTACCAAAATACTGATACTGAGCCTGTATTTTATTTTATATTAAAATTCCTTAGCAGATCAAGCTTCGTTTAATCAGCCACATGAATTGACTGTAACAAAATTTATTTTGCATACACTATATATATTGCAACAACACAACTTCATAGCTAAAAAACATGAAATTAGAAATGGCCTAAGTTTGATTCCCCATGATTAGACCATGCACTTAGGCATCAAAAAGTGAATTTTACAGGTTGGTGGTCTCTACTTCAGCTTCTGATTCTGCAACCACAGGCACTTTTTCATATACCTTAGACCCTTTGAATCTTTGAGGCAGAATACAATGAGCACCAAAACGTTGCTGCAAGTAGATAATGATAGCAAACAAGATACCTCCCAATGGAATCACAATATCCCAAGCAATGGAGTAAAAATCTGCACTAGGATCTGCATAGAAGTATGATCCACTATCTATGCGAGCATAACTATGAGTTCTGTAAAGATCATAAGCATGTGGCAACAGTCTCACAAAAGTGGTCCCAAAGTAAAATGAACATGAAAGAACATTGTCCCTCATGTTTGAAAACAGGTTTAGAATGATCTGTGGCAAGAGAAAGCCATCCAAAACCAAGCCACCATAAGATTTTAAGTTCTCCCAAGATGAATGATTTTGGTTCAATGGAGTAATCACAGGAACCCCATCTCCATCTTTCTTCAACTTCAACAGCAATGCAACCAATAAGCCAGCAGCATACAAGGGTAAAGTGACACAAGTAGCCTTTCTCTCAGCAATCCAAAGGCCTTTATTGCTTTCATCACTCTTTCTTGATGACCAAGTTAATTGAAGTAATCGAGATTGCAACAAGAAAGCCACCATGGTGATTAGCCTCACGGCTATTTCATTCACTTCAAGCCACCCAACATTTGCAAACACAAAGTTTTTGTTGTTAGGATTTTGAGCAAGAAGTGCTTCAAAGTTCAGAACAAGGGGTATCATGTGGCCCAAAGTAAGCATTGTCATCATAACAAGTGAGAGCAAGGGGAGAACATTGGGGTGTCTCTTCACATGGTACAGCTGCAATCCCACAAAAACACATGCTAGAGAGGTGGATATCAGAACCATGATGGTCTCCATATCCATTCTCCAAACTGCTTTTTCAGCTGCTTCAGTGTAAAATGCAGCTGAAGATAACTCCAAAGGTTTGAAGTAAAGAGAATCTGACTTTTTGCGTGTGCTTGCGATGCTTCCCTTGATGAAGATTCCACTTTTTGCATCTAATGGTGGGAGCTGAAACTTCACTACAATCTCACAATCCACAGAATGAGCTGTTGGTTTGAGAGAATTCAAGTGAAGATCGCGGCAACCTACCATACACAAGCTTCCTGCTCCAGAGTCATAAATTCCTTCAGCAGAAATCCTCCCTGACCAAGAGGACTGATTAAGCAGGGAATTCTTGTCATTTGAGGTTGAATTATACCACAGTAAGATTTTGTAGCTAATGTTAAACAAGCCACCACTGTTGAGTACTACCTCAGGAGCTTCTACAATGGAGCTTGAGACATTCTGATCAAAGGTAGAGATCTCATCACCAACAGCCAAGGGAGATGAATAACCCCAGGCTACTCTTTTGTTGGACCCTGTAACTGCCATGTCAAATCTCATGTCAGAAGAATAGGCATCTGGATATCTTTTCCCCTTGTTCTTCACAGGCTTGTGTTTTGGGCATGACTTCTTAACTCTGTCTAGTAGGCTATACTCATACTTTTTAGCTTGAATTCCCACTCTACCATCCTCTTCATTTCTGAATTTTATCATTTTGAAGTAGCCTGAATCATTAATACTCTTATTGCTCCAAATTTGGCCAACTATGCTACTAGTGCTGTTGATTGACCAAGTTGAGGGGAATCTCAATCTTAGTCTTATGGAGCAATCACCCACATGAGTGCCAGCCAAGGAAGAAGCGTTGCCTATGATATGACAAGCCACTACACACAACATATTTTTCTTCTCATCCCACCATCCCTCACCTACCAACATAGTTTTAGGATTGAAACTCTTGCTAATCCAATAGTCACCAGTATTCGAAAACCTCACTTGAACCCGCAGCCTACGCTTGTTGTTAGCCATAGAACACTCAATGCCTTTCAAAGACACTAGAAATGGCAGTGGACCAGAACTCTCACTAAAAGGAGTGCAGTTCTTTGAAGAATTGCACTCAGGAGAGAACTCTAAGGGGAGTCTTCTAATAGCCCTTGAGAGGGGACGAGAACAAAAACTAAATGAATTCAATGACAAACCACCCTCCATAGCATCACTCCCAGAAGAGAACTCATTGGCAACTTCTGTGGAATCCAAGGTATAACTGTAATTTCCTTTTGGAAACATCACCACAGAAATGGGTTCAAAGTAATTCTCACCCTTTTCAGAACTCAAGCTCTCCAAGCTTCCACTAACCAAGCTAGTGATATTGCTTGCATTGAACACATTATCAAGCTTAAACACAGCATCCAAATTAAGATACTTACCTGTCTTGGAATAACCATTTCCTTTCCCTACCATGCAACCCTTCCCTGAAGACTCAGACCAGAACCCTTCAAGCTTGAACTGCACATGGCTTCTACGGTAGTGGCGTTGCCGCTCGTATCTTAAGCTGTCACCATGGCTAAAATTCCCTACATGGTAGTAGTAAGATATGCTGGAGGTGAGTGATACAGTGGCTTCAACATTGAACAAGTCAGAGAACTTAGTTGCACGTATGTACATTGGTTGGAGGTCAAAGTATTGGTTCAGGGAAGTTCCAGCATCAATGATGCTATCACCTCCTGTGAAGTAACCTCTGTCAAGATCATCAAAAGGGGAAGAATTGTGGGTGAGTTCATTGGGAGTTGACTCTGGAACTATGGAACCACAGTGGTCTTGGTAAGAGGGTTGTGAAGCAAAGGAAGGGTTGAGGGAAGATAGAGTGAGAAGAAAGAAGAGCATGGAGAGTAGAAAATCCATGATCATGATCAAAGGTAAAGCAACAAAGCAAGAATTCAATTCAGTGTTATATGACGTATAATATCTCTATGCTTCTGCTAGGCTCCACTGAATATGAATCCAAATGAGACTAGTATGCCAAAGTCATAAGTTTTATTTTCTTTGACAAAAAATTCTAGGAAGTTTTGATGAATTTTCTAAGTTTAGACTTGGAAAATAACGTAAATGTTCATTATGGCTTATAGACCCAATTTACTAGTATTGTGTATGACTTGGTGGATATAATAACATCCAAGATCAATGGATATTAGATGATTTACTTTCATTTAGAGGGTAGATTCCCACTTGACTTAAGTATTATTAAAAGAGTTGACAAGGAATGGTTTGTTTGTGTATATATTTTATTTTTTTTTGCTTAAGCTCTTGTCAAAAGAAGTAATTTGTAGAAGAAATTCTCAAATAAATAAGAAACTCTTAAACTCTTATATATGTTTTGCTTAAGCTATTGTCAAAACAAAAGATCATTTGATTTCTAGAAGAAACTCTTAAATAAATAAGGATATGTTTGGATGTAAGTTTCTCAAAAGTACTTAAAGAAGAAAAAAATGAATTTCTCCGTAAGTTAAAATAAATTTTTCATTAGTTAATTTATAGATGTCATCTCATCTTTTATAGAAGATATATTGGTGAACTTCTAAAAATTAACTAATGAAAAATTTATTTTTACTTATGGAAAAATTCATCTTATTTTTTTTTCTTATTTTTTTCCTTTAAAAGTATTTTTAAATAAACTTACACAAACAAACAGACTCTAAGTTTCTTACAATTAGTAATTTTTTTCTTGGTGCCGCACCATTCCAATATGTGCCGTCTCTCTCACAATCGCAAGTGCGTTTTTGCATGCTCAAGCATTGACATTTCTAAGGCCCTCTTAAACGACTATTAATTGATATTTTACCCTTTGTAAACGGTCACGTAGTTTTCTCTCTGCCACCGTATTTATCTTTATGAGGAAAAAGACCAACAATAACAATGGTTGTTAGGGAGGCAGTGGTTTGTGTTTTTTAATTAAACGTTTTAAGATTTGAATCTTAATTGGACTTGAGTATGAAATAAATAGTAAAAAGAAATATTTACCTTACATGTATTTACTGTTTTCAACAAAGATTAATCACCTTTTTGATAAGGATTATTTTGTATCAATATTAGGATTAAAAATATCTTACGAAAAAATAGATCTATTACTTTTTTTAACACTGCCTTACTAAATCCGAAATCATTAATCCAAATTAAGAGTGAAATGATAGGTGAGAAATTCTTGAGTGGATATAAATCCAACACCTCGTCTTCCTTTATGCAATAACACCTTATTTTTACACACAACAAATAAAAATTTACAAATGTTGAAATAAAAGAAAAAAATTATCATTCATTAGATTTAATTTTATTTCTTCTGATAAGGATAAGGATATGATATATTTAATTTCCTTTCATAAGGATTTGATTTTAAGAAGACGTGCTAAATTTTTTTCAATCTCTTGTTTTTTTTTTTTTTTTACAGCTTCAATCTTTTGTTATGTATCTCTTGTTTATGTAAATAAAATATTACATAATGCTTTTTTTGCATCTCTCTCCTATCTTTGTAATGAGTAAAATTTAGGGGAGATGACACCTCTGTCTGAAGATCTCTATACTATCTTTATATATTTTGTCTTTCTTTTGGTTACAATTTCTTTTGTCTTTTATCTTCATATGACTTTTAACATATTTAAAATTATTTGAGATTACTACAATCATGGTATAGCGTCTTGTTTAAGCACAAATCAATTTCCAAACTTGTTGATAAAGCTTGATTTAACTTATATGAGTGGATTGCATGGAGTGAACAAATGGATATGGAAACTTCAAATTTCGGAACGTTTCCTTCGATGTTTTTTGACTTATTGTTTAGTAAGGGAACAAAGTTGTGGCCGGCAATTTCTGTAGGTGCCATCCATATTAATGAAATCAACATATATATATATATATATATATATATATATATATATATATATATATATATAAGGACGTTCTCTTGTTCAACCCCACAAAGACTTGGAACAAGCCATCGCTCACAAAACTGTTTTTAGTCAAGATCAAAATAGACGACAAATAGTTATTTATTTAATTTAATTCAAACATTACTCTCAAATATTTTATAAGTATTATTTCTGGATCTAATTTATTTAAACTTATATTTTATATAAAAAAATACCAGGCTCACATCAGGCTGCTTTAACGTGTTTTTTTATTAATATGTTTAAAATATTATAGTACGGATTTTAAATGGTTAATTTGAATTGATTATTATTATCATCATAATTATAAAAATTGTTTTTCACATAATTTTTTTTAATATCCTTTTCATTCATTCCAGTAAGAAGAAATAACTTTTTCGACTTTTCTATCTCATATTTTTATCCATCAAAACGATACATTTTTTTCATCTTATTTTTACTCTATTTTGTATCCTTTTTAATTTAGTTTTTTTCCCATGTGTTCTTTCCTCTATGATTTATCCTTCATGCAAATAGTGTTAAGGAAAAATATATATGCTACAGCACATGAGGAGTGAAGAAAATTACACAATAAGCATAAATTTGACCAAATAATTATCACCAATACTATTTTATAAATAGGTTAAAATATATTTTTCATCCCTAATAAATACTCAAATTTTATGTTTGTTTTCTAATAAATTTTTTCTTTGAATTGAGTCTCTAATAAAATAATAATTTTATTATTAGTTCTTGACATATTTTTTTAGTTATTGGCAAATTAGCAAATTTTTTATTTTTTCCTGATGAATTTTTTTGGTTTATTATTAGTCTTTTTTAAAGGAACTAATAACAAATGAATTTTTTTTATCAGAGAGAAAACAAAAATTGAATAATTTATTAAGGACTAAAAGAAATATCAAGAAAAAATATAAAAAATTTTGTTTTATCAGAATGCAAAAATGAAAAAAAAAATATTAGAAAATACAAAATTCAGATATTTATTAAAAATCACAGACATATTTTAACATTATAAATATAAGCCTTAACATTATTTTCTTACAGTTTTTCACATTGACCAAAAAAACAAAACTTGATGAGCAAGAATCAGGCATCTTAAACATAATTAGATAAGAGACTATTAAAATGAACTTGTCCCTAAAAGGAGCAGGTGAATATATCTATTATATTTGAAATAGATTGTGTTCTTTACCAGTCTAGAACTAGAAAGCATGTTTCACTCATGAGCCTTCAAGTCAGTGATGAAGATTAGATGTGCTCCAGGCTCTCTTCGAGTAGGATGAAATGTAAGAATTCCAACATTCAAGTCAATGAGAGTTAGAATAAGATGTGAGCTAGATTTAAATCATACTTAATTATGATCGATGTAAGATCCTTTTACGATTTTTTCTGTGTGTTGATGAGATAAAATAAGATATTATGCTAATATGTTATGAAACTTTTATTTAAGTGAGATGATAGAGGATTTTGATCCATCCTCAAGTTATATTTGCTTTACTTTAAAAGGTGAGCACACCCTTTATTTTCTGACTCGGGAGATATTAACTTTAGAGGAGTTTGATCTAAAATATTTTTCTGCAACTATATACAACATCTAAAATAAACGGGTAGTGTTTCATAAAAATAATATAGTCTATAATATTAAACAGAAACCGGCTTACTAGGAGTAATAGATGTAATAAACCTGTTGCATCAAGTCAAAAACCTTCCAAAATTTAAAAATATAATCAGGAGATTCGTCGGTATCCAATTCTATAATCCACAAAAGCACTCAAGTCATTTAATTTAACATTAAATTAAGAGGAAAAGGGCACAAGGCTTTACTTAATCAGCCACACGAGCAGTATTTTACAAAAACACAAACAAGAAAAAAAAAAAAATATGGCAGACAATGTATTGCAATTACACAACTTCATAGCTAAACTACATGAAAATTGAACAGAACTGCTTGAGAGTGACCATTTTTTTGTCCCCCTGATCAGGCCATTTGCACTTGACATAAGGAGCATGTTATATTTTGGTTGCATCTACTTCAGCTTCTGATTCAGTAACCACAGGCACCTTTTCATATACCTTAGACCCTTTGAACCTATGAGGCAAAATGTAATGGCCACCAAAACGTTGCTGCAAGTAAATAATCATAGCAAATAGGATACCTCCCAATGGAATGCCAATATCCCAAGCAGTGGAGTAAAAATCTTCACTTGGATCAGCATAGTAGTATGATCGATTAACTAGGGCAGCATCACTGTGAGTCCTGTAAAGATCATAGGCATGTGGCAAGAGTCTCACAAAAGTAGTTCCAAAGTAAAAAGAAAATGAAAGAACATTGTCTCTCATGTTTGAAAACAGGTTTAGAATGATTTGTGGCAAGAGAAAACCATCCAAAACCAAACCACCATAAGATTTGATATTCTCCCAAGATGAAGGCTGGTACATAGGGACATACACAGAATCCTTATTATCTCCATTCTTCTTCAACTTCAACAACCATGCAATCAATAACCCTGCTGCATACAAGAGTAAAGTGACATAAGCACATGTTCCTCTCAGCAATCCATAGGCCTTTCTTGCTCTCACCACTCTTTCTTGCTGACCAAGTCAGATACAGAAGCCGAAATTGAAACAAGAAAGCCACCATGGTGATCAGCCTCACACTTTCATTAACCTCAAGCCATCCATTATTTCTAAACACCCACATTTTGTTGTTGGGATTTTGAGTGAGAAGAGCTTCAAAGTTGAGAACAAGGGGTATCATGAAACCCAAAGTAAGAATTGACATCATAATAAGTGAGATGAAGGGGAGTAAATTTGGTTCTTTCTTCACCGTGAGAGTTGCAACCCCACAAAAACACATGCTAGAGTTGTAGATATCAGAGCCATCATCACTTCCACATCCATTCTCCAAATTAAACATTTCTTCTTGCTGCTTCCCTGTAATATGCAACTGCAGATATGTCTAAACGCTTGAAGTAAAGAGGATCAGATTCGTTACGCGTGCTTTCAATACTTCCTTTAATGTAGCCTCCATCATATGTGTCCAATGATGGGACCAACGTTGTTAAAAATAAACATATTTGATAGGACCAAAGGACTAAAAAATCTTTTTAGGACCAACGTTAACTTGTTATAAAATAAAACAAAATCTTTTTAAGGGACTACAAAATATTATTTTATAAGACCAAAGGATTACTTAAGCCGAATATGCTTATTATTTAACAATAAATAGTACGTACGCAGAAGGGACAGTCGTTTAGTTATAATTTGAAACAAATAATATATGATAAGCTTATTACTTTTTTAATAATCATTTTAAAATTTATGGTAACAATTATTTTTATTAATTTTTTGGTAATCATTATTTTTAGTGATTGATAGTATTATTTTTTTAATATTTATAATACATAAAAATAAAGTCTTTTTTCAAACAGTTTGCCCGTCTTTACAAAAAAAAAATGTTATACAACTCGCTTATATATCTATTATATATTATAATATATATATATATATATATATATATATATATATATATATATAAAGTGAGATACAAGCTCTCAAATGCACATAAGATTATTGAATTTTTATCACATAGCCATGTAACCAAATTTTGCATACTTTTATCCAGTGGTTGTGTCTTTTTTACAACTCCTAATTTTATCATTAATGAAAATGAATAAGTTTCTTGTGCATTCATTTCCTTTTTAATAATATTCACTTTTATTATTATTATTATTATTGCATTAAAACTAATGCCAAATTTTAAATAATTATATTTATTAAAGATTTATACCAAATTACAAACAAGTTGAAATTTATCTTATTTGAAGTTGCAATAAGATCAATTGTAGTTTGCACTACCTTATTTATTTACTATTATTTCTATTCATTCAGATAAATATTTATTTTACTTATTTCTTACTTCTATTAAATCAAATAACATTTTTTTTCTAGTGTTCATTTCTTTTCTTTTCAATCCACTCTTCAATCTTCATCCACGTATAGAATCAACAAGTAGCGCCGTCGTCAACTAGTCATCAAGAGTCGCGACTAAAGAACGCGTGAAAGCAATGAAGACTGAAGACTTTTGTGCAGGGGAGACCTATAAAATGAATTTTTTTTAACATGAGAACCAGAAAAATATATTAATAGTTAGATTTTATTATAAAAAATTAAAATTCTAAGAGTATTGTAAAAGTTACATTATTTTAAAACTAATCGTATAATTTAAAGGTATTTCTAATTTTGGTTTTTATATATAATTATTTGACTTAGATTTATTTTTCTTATTTTTCATATAAAAATGACATTTTCATTACATACATCTTCTCATTTCTCACTTCCCTTCTCTTTTTTAATCCCTAAATTACCCTTATAAGCATACACTCCCCCAAACTCCAATTACACGTTCACTCCGTTACCCCCTTTGTCATTACTGCATCCAATACAACAGATGAATTCAATTCAACTTATTCAACTTGCTAAATAATTGATTATTTTTTCAAAAGCAAATGAATTTGATTGATAGTTCCTATCATTCCCACCACAACCCGGAAACAAAACATTGCATAATAACCCCTTAAACTACGAACCAACATTGATAAAAAAAAAAAAAAAAAAAAAGTTAACGAAATAAAAAACTCTATCAAAGTAACTTTTTTTGAAAGTGAAAAAACGCCATGAGACAAAGTGTTTACTTGGTTGTTTCTATAAGTAAAATAATTGTTTCCTTGTGTGCCTTTTAAATTATGATTGAACTTCAAGAGACACTATCTCCTATGAAAATGATGATTTCTATCATGAGTGTTTCCAAAAACTTGAAGAAGGTTAAAACATATAAAAGGACATTTGTTTCACTGCGTGCCTCCACAACCGCCTTTACCGACGTCCTCCACTAACTCGATGACTAACAATTGTTTTAGATGAATAAGCGTTGGGTTATGATGCAATTGGAAATTTGCATACAAGGGGAGTGCATTTTTTCCTGAACAATGGAAACGAGAAAGAGATAAGGGGGAGTACCTATTTACAAGAGTAATTTTGGGAGAAGAAAGAAAAAGAAAAGTGTACAAGTAAAAAGGGGAAGTGGAAAGTCTAAAATAATAAACATGAAATACTTTCATCGTTTTTCTAATAAGCTTCTATTAACATAAATTTATAACCATATGAATATTATAGATATTTGACTTACATTCTATTGCCAAGATATTTTTTAGCTTATGCAAATCCAGACAATAAGGAAACAAAACCTTGAATCGTTAACATAAACACCATATATATATATATATATATATATAGCAAGATTCAAAGCTACAACATGGAAGCACCAAAAATGGTGTAAATGCAGCAGTCAAAAGCTATGATAAGACATGTCTCCCATACGTCCACCCAATAGTAGTATTGCAGCCTTAAAAACAAAGTAGCAGCTCACTGCCACGATCCCCAACAAGATGCCAACAACACCCATCCTGTTCTCAGCCCTGAAATCCCCAGAGGAATAATCTGGTTTACTCTACAACCCGATAGACATGACTAAGGTTGAGAATTCCAGCAATAAAAGCTATAGTTCAACTCAAGCTTTCTTTCTTTACTCCACCTCCATGAAGCCATTTTAATCTTATCTACAGTTTGATCCAGATCAGGCTACATAAGAGAACCTACATAAGAATAACAGATGGGACAATTGCTCCTCGACCAGATTGCAGAAAGGACAAGCTTGAGATCCATTCACCAATATGTCTCTCTTCCCCAAGTTATCTTTTCCAACATCAACTTCCAACAAAAGGCTAGTGTTTTTTATGGTGCATGTAATGACCACAAGTACTTCACCACGTCATAATCCACCTTTATATTTCTGCTCCCCTCCTCCCTTTGGAACGATTAGTACAACTCATTATCCTTCCAAATCCACACGTCCTCTGTCTCTACTCTGCGCTTATAGGAATTGAGTAACGTAACAAAATTGTCATTTTGTTCTTCCTCCCATGCAAATAAACGTCTTCTTCAGTCTAATCTCCACCTCCAAACATTCGCCTCCCAGCACCCCATCTCGTTTATAGTTTCTTGTTTTTTATTTGAAATATCAAACAATCTTGTGAATTTTCTGTAAAGTGCCATGTCTCCCATCCACCAATCCTCCCAAAACCTAGTGTTCTCACCGTTCCCTATTTCCCTCTCCACACATTTACAAAACCAACCCTCCAACTTTCTTATATCCTTCCACCACAAAGACCCTTTGTTCCATTCCCACTCGTGAACACCCCCACAAGACACACCGTACTTTTCCTTAACCTTCATCCAAAACGATTGTTGTTCTGATAAAAGCCTCCACCCCCACTTACCCAAGAGAGTCCTATTAAACAACTCAATGTTTCTAATACCTAGACCTCCCTCAAATTTAGGTTTGCACACATCAACCCAACTCACTCAAGCCAACCTTTTCCTCTTACCCTCCCCTCCCCATATGAAATTCCTAAACAAACTCTCAAGCACAAGAACCACTTTCTTAGGAACTCTAGACATGAAGTATATAGATATGGAAGATAGCATTGACCGAATAAGACAAATTCTTTCACCAAAAAAGACAAGAGTTTATGTTGCCACCCATTGAGCTTCCGTTTGATCTTGGATATGATTGGGTTCCAAGTATCCACCCTTCTATGATTAGCTCCCACCAGAAGGCCAAGATATGTGAATGGAACTTCGTCCATCCATCTACAGTTCAAGACCATGGCTAGCCTATCCAACTTCTCCTTTTCCAAACATACCCTGCCTATCAAGCTCTTGAAAAATTTTACTTTCGATCTGGAGGCCATCTCAAAACATCTTAGAATACTCTTCAAAGTCAAGATGTTAGACATGTTAGGATCACCGAAAAATAGTGCATCGTCCGCGAACTGAAGGATTGAAACCTTCAAGTTGCCACTCCTCACTTGTGCTCCTTCGAAAAGCCTCTTTCTCTCAGCCTCTCTTACAAAGCCGCTTAGCCCCTCTGCCACCATAAGAATAAAAATAAGAAAAGTGCAAGTGGGTCACTTTGTCTAAATCCTTTCTCCACCAAAAACTCCTTAGTGGGTGAGCCATTCATAAATACCTATGTTGATGAGGATTCAACACAACATTTCATCTATTTGTTCTCAAAAGCCCAACATTGATATCATGTAGTTTAGAAAGTCTCATTTCACCAAGTCATAAGCCTTCTCAAAGCCCACTTTAAGTATAAAAGTGAACTTCTTCCTCCTCTTTACTCATCCACAACTTCATTTGCAATGACCATTAAATCCAGAATATTTTCTAACTTGTTGATATGTCTTGTTGTTGATATGTCTTGGGTGTGACATGTGATAAGTGAAAGATTTAATTTAACTAATATTTTTTTATTTTTAAATTCATGAAATTTTAAAATAATGCTATCCTTGATTATTCAAAGTTTTGCTAAATATTCAAATTTATTTTTCTTAAAAATTGATTTTCTGTTTAACATTCTTTTTTAAAAATAACTTTTAATTTTAAGTTGGTCAATCCGTTTACCCCACCAATCTGTGATTGGTTAGATCAAGCCAACATTTTTATGACTCAATAAAAAGTGAGTCGAGTTGAATTAATCTGTTTATAAGAGATTAAAAAGGACCGTCGATAAAAATGGGATAGGATCAAAAATTAAAATAATGACAAAATTATTATTTTAACACTTGAAATTTGAGTTGAATTCAATTCTATTTTTTAGAGATAATTAACAAGTAGACTATTATTTTAGTTTTCAAAAGTGTATGTGTATATTTGGTTTTGTATTGGAAGATTCCAAATGGTCGTTAAATTAAAAAGTTTTGAATTCTTACATTTAACAAAACGTGTATAAAAATGTATGTTCCTTTAACTTAATTAATGTTAAACCAAACACGTCCTATATTGTTGACACATTAGTTTCTCAAACTAAAAAAAAAAAAAATCAAGTAAGTCTTTAAAAATGCAATCCACTCATCACTTTAATCAACATTTAAAAAATAAAGCTAAGTGATAATATTAAAGTTAAGGATGAAAATGATAGTAAGTAATTTTAAAAACTTACATGAATTGAAATAACTGAAAATTACATAGACTTTTATAGAATTTATTTAGTTTGAGACTAATGTGATAATACCATACATTTTCAAACATTAAAATAGTAGCTTACTCGGTAAAGATAATTTAGTTTTAAAAAATAATAATTAACGGTTCATATTTTTTAATTACAAAAGTAGGGACAAGACTATTTTTTTTAGAGGAAGAGACAAGACTAATTTACATAAAGAACCATTGCTTCCAGACTATCTAAGTCACGGCTAACACGTAAATAACAAAACTAATTTTCTAAATTATCGTTAGAAAAGTGTAAAACAAGAATATTACTTTTCAAATATATGTTAAACTATTTTTTTATATATATTAATTTATTAATTTTTGTTAAAAATATTAATAAAAATTCAAACTTCCAACGTCTTTCCTATCTCCCTCCAATTTATAGACCAATCTTATATCTTCTTTATAAGTTGAACTTACCACTTTCTTTCTTTTTCTCATCTCACTTGCAGGGATTGATGGAGCAAAGGAGTTAGTCTATACTTTCTAGAGCCTATGCTTTGAAAGATAATCTTCCATAGCAATAATAGTAATCTCAAGATTGCAGGTCCGACATCTTAGGAACTCTGAGTGGGACAATAGATAAAGGTTTTAATATATATATATATATATATATGATAAATTATATTATATGTATGAAATATTTATTGATATTGTTGAAGATTTTTATCAAAAAAATTTGGTTGATCACTTTTAATAATTAATAGAATTTTTTTCTTTTGATCACATTTTTTTCATTTAAGGGACAAACGCAAAATCATATTTAAGATAATCGAACCTAGTTCAATTTATATATGAATATTTGAAAATGTAAAAATATTTTACATAAAAAAATAGACACGTGATTTTGTTAATAAATGATACATTTAGCAAACCATATGGTTTGAACAAATCTCAACAAGATGCATTACAATTTTCATTCAATTTACATCATCCAAAAAATTATATGCTCACAAATATTTATATAAGGTCACATCTTTTCCTCTCTATTTCTCTTTTCTATTCTCTTCGCATCATATATTTTCGTTCTTTATTAATACACTAACTTTTAATTTTGTTTTTTTTATAATTTGAGTTGTTGCATATTTTATTAAAAATAAATATTTTAAATTATTATAATAGGTTTCTTACATGTTAATCTCTCACTCTTACTTGAAAATTCATTTAACATGAAAATAATTTATGAATATAACATATTAGAGATAAACTACATTTTTTGTACTTTCTACTTATGTCATACTTAAATTTGAATAAAAAGATACATAAAATGAGAAGAAGAAAAATCAATTTATTTATAAAAATAATATAGAAAAAATTACAACACAATTATTTTTTTTAAAAAAAATTTAGGTTCCTTTTAGTTATGATCCTAAACAGTCAGATTGTGTCAACAAGATTGCAATGAATGGTGGAGGAGACCAAAAAAATTCCATATCATTGTCTTTGACTTTAATGAAATGGTTTATAACACTCGTGTGTAACGTTCCTGATTATCGACTTTTCGACAGCTCTCATACTATAACACTTCATCATATAGTAACATTTTACTCAATATCTTTGTTGATCAAAACTCTTAAATAGTCAAAATCCTCTGCAAGTAACCCTTTCTAAAACCTCGACAATCAGCTTTGACACCATTTGACTGCTCTCAAGATCATTAACTGTCCTCACAAACCAACACGAGACTTTCTAACATATTTTGTCCTCACTCACACGCTTGTTGGAAAACTTTCTAGAAAGTCACCTATCTCATAACTACTCCAAGTTAAACACACTTAACTTTGAAATTCTTAAGTAATAGGTTATCAAAAAATAGATGCAACTTGTTGGTATAGTAAGTATCAATTAATTTCTTTAAGTCATCATCAACTATATAATTTTATACTTGTACAGCCTCTAGATCTCTCTTATTTCGGTATGATTCGTTCATGGTATTACAATGTGCTTATTGATACCCAAAGAGAAAATGAAGATGATAAATATCCATAGAATAAAAAAAAATAGGAATGTAGATATGTAATTTTTAATTTAATAATTATAAAAATAAAGTGTATATATGTTTATGTTTGTGTGTGGTGAGAGAAAAAGATGGTATCCCATTTTGATTTTTATAAAATCCTAAATAAAAACGCTAAAAGAATGGAAAAAGAACCTAAATAATACTTTTTTTTAAGTTATTTATCAATTTGGTGCAGTCTGAAACTTATTTACGAAAATGGGGCACTCAAACATGCCTAATTTGGGCATGACTCAATCCGTTGTTAATTTCATCACTAACACTTTTTGTGACAGAATATTCAGTCGGAAAAACGAAATTAGTGACGGAATTAGCAACCGAATTGGCATGTGTTTTAATTTTTGACTAAGGTATCATGGTGGTCTCTAATTCGGTCGCTAACACTGTTTCAAGCGAATTTTAATTTTTGACAAAAATATCATGTGGTCGCTAATTCCGTCACTAATACTTTTTGCGACTGAATATTCTATCGCAAAAAGTGTTAGCAACAGATTAAATCACGCCCAAATTAGGCGTGTTTAAGTGTCCCATTTTCATAAATAAGTTTCAGACTGTACCAAATTGATAAATAACTTTAAAAACAGTATTATTTAGGTTTTTTTTGCCCTAAAAGAATTTGAAGTGATTTTTTAAAATAAAAATAGTTTTGCATGTAAATTTAAACGGATTCTAGATCAAATCCAATTTTAAATCAAAATTTTTATGAGTGGACAAAACCAAAACCAACAGAAAATTTATGAAATCCAAACGAATCTGATACTGAATTTTCAAAACCGGTCCAACTCATGAAACACGAATTGAAGGCTTATAAGCTATTGGAACCGATTGCATAAAACAAAAATGATTCCCTGGACACCTTTAGATGCTATTTGACATCAAATTAAGGATAAAGAAAGTTATATAGAAAAAAATATATAGGTATAATAAGTTATATAATGTTATAAGAGATAGAGAAAAATGATAGTGGTTGATGGGGTTGTTTGTAATTAGAAGGTAATGATATATCATTATTCTTAATAAAACTGGCTATTTAACCTTTTTTTCACTTTTTTTTGTTTCTTGTTTTTGTATGGAGGTGTATTAGATTAAATTAAAGCAGACACATTGTTACAAAAAAAGGGCTCATGTTATAAATTTGCTTACCCATTGTTTACTCAGTATGAGTGAGACAAAACACTACATGTTAAGCAAACACAGAGAGCAGAATACTATGATCAGTGATCTATGACAAACTAACAAGGTGTTGTATTTTTATTTGCAACTATATACAATTATGGCAGACAATTGTTCTATATGTTCATGATAAATAAGAGAGCAGATATCAAGAGTCAACTACTTAAATAAAACACAAAAATGAGCCATTAGGTGAAAATGATGTACTATGGCTTTGGTGTATCAAGCCTCAAAATTTGGTTTGTCCAAGAGAATGTTCAGTTCAAGCTGCAGCCTCAGGCAATACTTAAACCTGATGGCTTGTTCACTACTGGTGGTGTTGCTGGAGGCAGCAATTTCTCGATGTCCTTTGCTCCAACTTTAGCAAACTCTTTGACAAGCATGTTCATATATCCGGATAAAGAATCCTTGAATCGCTGTGAGCAGCTTCTGTCTCCCTCGTCAACATCCTGAACCCCTCCTTTGACCAAACACCCAACTTGAGCACCTTCCATGTATGCCTTACATGCCACCAGAATATCGCTAGCTCGACTGCAGAAATGCCCCTTAACAAAGTCCTCAAAATTCTGAAACCAAAAATAGCTTTGAACAGTTTTGAACCCAAAAAAAAATAGAAACAAGTTTGAGGCAACAATCATTTAAAATGGGTGTGTGTGTGTGTCTCTGACAGCACTTGCCCTATTCTTCATTCACATGATCCCCATTTTCCATAGATCAATGTAGTAGGCATATGTTGATAAGACTAAGGATGCATTATTATTGATGACTTGCAATGATATTTAAGGTCAACAAACTACAAAAGAACAAAGATGTTGAAAAGCCTAACTAAATAGAACAAAGTAAGGAGATACAAGTAGTGCCTCATAGGGATAGGCAAATTCTCCACCCCTCGGGATCTCCCGCATTTGAGCCCCTAGGTTCAGGAACTTTTAGGGCAAAAACCATCCCAAAGAACCTTTTTTTTTAACCTGGGGTATCCTCTAGCCAGGAGATAGAAACTAACCTTTCTGAGTACTAAGATCCATTTACAGTACTGACCTCTCAGTACATTTTGGTACAGGGTCTTATGTGGAGAAATGGCAAAGACAAGAGATCTCAATTACTGACGAATGAAAGCCTGTGTATAATTTATCATTTTAACAAACTACAGAAGACACTGATTCTCTAAAAGAAGTCATTGAGCATTTTTCTTATATGTAATATGCTAAATTTATTCTAAAATTTTACGTTTGATTCCTAAATTATCTAACACTGTATAGTTCTTTTTCTTATCTTCCACTGAAAGGCATAAGCATGCCTTGGCATTGCTTCTTTAATTGCCGCCCTACCCCTTCCTTCTGTTAGATTTCAACTTAAAACCAATTGGCATTAAGTGAAGTTGCACAATAGATATGTAGTTGCACCCCGAAAATTGAGGCAAGCGATGTGGAACTTCCTAACACCCCCCTCCACAGATGTCTGCCAGAACAGGCAAACCTACTAAAATAGGCGAGAACCAAGATGGGCTATGGGCTCTAATACCAAGTTAGATTTCAGCTTAAAACCAATTGGCATTAAGTGAAGTTGTCCGACAGATATGAACGTTGCACCCCAAGAATTGAGGGAGGTGATGTGGGACTTCCTAACACCTTTGCACATCCAACCCCCCCCCCCCCCCCCCCCCCAAAAAAAAAAAATTAAATAAACAAGGAACTACAAGTGAACAAGGCAAAACAACCTTGCTAGAGATATAAAAAATTGAAGAAAGACTAGGAATCAAACCTTTGGAGGCTTTCGTATCATATACATCATGGTCCTCAATGATAGAATGAATGTGTCCTCATTATACTGAAAAGACATCTTTTCACCATTTGCTGAACCACTCATGTGTGCATATCCAGGTTCATTAAAGTAAGGCTTAGTATTCAGAATTAGACCTTGTATAGAGACCAGAACCTGGAGAATTGTTGAAACACCTGGAAGCCACTTCTCATTTTTACTGCCGGACCAGGTGTTAAGTAGACTAAGGCATACTTTGCCACAAGCATACAAATTTGGGTTGAGCCGAAGACCTCCAGAGTGGTAGTGGACTTTCTGCCATGAAAAGATACCCCTTGTGTCAGACTTGATTTTAAGAGTGAAGTGTGAACAATAAAATAATGCCAGTCAGAAACAGTATCCCCAACCACATACAGGCGGTACATTGGGATAGGCACTGGGAAAGAAAACATCAAAAAAGAAGAGGCCATCATGATAAGGAGTCCCTTCTGCTCCAATAATCACAGCCCTTAAAAGATCCATCCTTGACTCATAAACTCGGACAAATATTGAAGCTGAAGGGGGCAAAAGAAAGAGTCAGAAACAGTGAGAGATTGAGCAAGATGCCAGTGGCAGGTTGCACATTATGGTATTCAGAAAAAAATGTATAGTTATTTCTCTGTTTAACTTCCAATATCAGAACAAGTATCTGAAGTCTTCTGAATAAAAAGTCAATAAGCATTATTCTATAAGGATAAATCATAAAATTAGCGAAGTCAATGTTTGGAGTTCTTTCAACAAAGCTCTATCAAAAAAAAAAAATAATGCTTGAATGTATTTAAAGACTAAATTGGATATGGCAAGGAAAATAGTTCAACTATTTGTAACAGGAATACTGAAACAAACTCACCTGGCAAATCCTTCTCCAAAATCCTCCACTCTTCCTGGATTTTTTTAGCCCAATTCTTGGGAGGCTGTTCAAAAAATAGGTTCATGGTAAACCCAAATAATTAAGCTAGGAACTGAAACAAAGAGCATTTGAAAAAATTTACCTGATGCATTGAAGAATTACTGCAAAAAAAGTGATGGTCTGAAGTGTCTTCAACAGTGTCAAATTGTTTAAAACTTCGGAATTTCCTCAGAATTTCCTCTTTGGCTTCATCCGTGATTGTCACAATAGGGCCATCTACAGTTTTTAGATTAAATCCATCTCTGGCAGAATCGTTAACCCAGTTGTTATCTAACACGTGCTCAGGATGGGCAACAAGAGGATCAAATGGATAATTATGATTAGGAATATTATTAAGATGAGTAGAAAATGGTTTAGCATTATGAGAAATCTTCCACCAATGGTTTCCTGATTCTATTCCCGGAGGATACAATGATCCATGATGTTCAATGAAAGTTGAAAGGGATGAAATGCTACTGCCAGCTTCCTTCTTAGCACTTTTAAATTGCCCCCAATATGGCAGCTCACCTGCATGTGGCATCTTCGCGGCCTCTGAATGGTAATTAAAACCATGGTATGTTGAAGCAGGCTTCTTTTTACTATGGAAAGGCCCTGAAGACCAGTGAGACTTAGATGACTCTACTCCTAATGAAGCATTTGAAGTACGCACTCTGAGTTTTGAAGTAGCTGATTTCATCCTAGAAGGGGCAGGTTCAGAAAAAGATTGAGAAGACAACTCTGCTCCAGAAGAGTGATCAACATTACCCATTTTGATTGGAATGTTAATAGCACCCCATGAAGATGCTTGAATTTCAGAGTTAGTTGGCTCTAATGATAAAGAGGGCTGAGAAGAGGGTGTCATGGGACTTTTATTAGCATTAGATTGCATATGATGCCAAGGAAACAATGTACTATTTCCAGTCTTCTTTGAACCTACAACATAGTCTGGTGGCAACCATGTAAAAGGTGCTTCAATTCCAGTAGGTATATCCACATTATCAAATTGTTTCTGTAATAAAGCATACTCATCTACATCCATATAATCTTCCGACCAAATATCAATGTAGTCATCATCGCCATATGATAGATCAGAACCATGACCATCAATATTGATTAAATTATTTGACACTGAAGGGAAATTGTTAGAAGATGCAATCCCACTAACTGATCCAAAATTTTCAACACCAGGCAGAGAGTAAGTACAATCAGCCGTTTTCTGAAAATGATTTAAAGCAAAATGTTAGTCATTTTCATGTTGGAAAAGATACTGTACATCTGATGCAAGAAATAACAAAAAACAAATCTTATACAAACCACAACTTGATGATCATCATGAACGGCGTCAATTGTCTTCCCTTTGCTAATATTGTTAACTTTTTCGCCAATAATCACTACATCCTCAGAGTCATCATCAAGTTCAATCACATCATGCAAAATGACCTAGAAAAGTAAAATTCAATTATTATGTGAGTAAAGACAAGGTAGACTCATAGAAAGATTCATAAAACAGACAAAAATATGAGGAAAACATATAAAAGAAAACAGCAGTGATTATGAGGTTTTCAAACTAAACAAAAGCAAATACAAACCATAGTAAAACAATCTTCCCTTGTATTTTCAATTTTACTCTATTATACAAGAGAGGTTTCAATGGTATTCTTCTGTTTTGTGACAGCACTAGTACACCTTAATAATTAGTGGTTAATATGTATCCATGTGTCCCACTTACTTGAAATATAAATACAACAGGTTATTTGTGTATTTGTAATTCAATTAAATGGGCTCAATGTTAAATATTGGCCCCTAATTTCTGAAAGTACTGGTAGCTTCATAAAAAGTTAAAAATAAAGAGCATGCATGGAATCTCCTAGAAAAAATCTCCCCTATATTTTGGAAATCAATACAAACCTCCCCAAACTGAAATTATACCTTGATTGACATATTATAGAAACTGTATTACAAAATTTACAATTTACAGGTTAACCACAAAGGCCAACAGCTGCAACATTCATATCTTGAATGAAAGAACAGAATCACATAAAGTTATTTACACATAGAAAACAGGAAGCATAATAGAAAAATGAATAAAACTAAAGTTCCAAGGAAAAAAAACAAATGAATGAAACAGAAGACTACTACCCAACCCACAAACAGTTTCCTAAGAGCAGTGGCTAGAAGCCTAGAAACATTTCATCTGCAACAGACTTGCACATAAATGACACAAAAGTAGGCCTTGACTAGTTCATTGTAATGCCCTTTCACAATCAGAAGATGAAAAACAGTTTATGTATGACAAGAAAATAGTACAGATATATCTAATTCACCACTCAACGTCTGACTACAGGTGAGAAAAACAGTACAATTATGGTGATGCTAACAAAACCCTATTACACATGCATATATAAGCTCTACTGTCTTGATTTTAACTTCTAACAGCGAGATACTACTGTTTTATTCAAAAGTCCTTAACCAATTAAGAGTGGTAATTGAATTTATCTGTTAACACAATCAATCAAACTGACCTATTCTGATGACCCAGGTGCCTGTTAGACTTAAGAAGCAAAAAGAGAAATAAACTAATAGACCAGTACAAATCAGTTTAGTCTATCTGACCTAGACATAAACTAAACTATATACCACATTGTCCATAGGCTCCTCGCTATGCAAAGGTAAGGCAGAGGGATATTGTACGCAGCCTTACCCTTACATAGGCAAAAACGCTGTTTCCGGATTCGAACCCATGACCAACAAGTTACCAAGGCACAACTTTACCAAGGTTCACCCTCCTATCTGACCTAGCCATGCGTGAACAAAAAAAATTACATTTCAATTTTGCCTTCGTTTGAGACAATAATTCATGGAAATGCATTAGACACAACCCCAATTTGCAATGGGATACAAATTATCCTTGAAGGCCCTAGGAAATAGATCCAACCATAAACACCAACCCACTGCCAAGTTTCCCTCACAATACAGCTCACATATGACATAACCTTATTATCCCTCTAAATCATACCAAGAAAATATCACCAGCAATTCACATGCATAGCACGCATATATTTCCACAATAGAACAACCTGAGAAGAAATAACCATGTGATTTGGAAGTTCTCAATCACATGAAACATCAATTATTAGGTACACTGACAAAACCAGGGAGAAAAAAAGGATATGATCATACTAAAGTTGCAAAAAAAAAAAAAAAAAAAAGGAATTAAACAGAAATCTTAATCAGTGTATCATCCAAAGACTATTTATAGCACAGCCCCTTTCCATTCCAAGGAATACAACAAAAGCCCCAAAACTCCAATCCCTTGGTAACAACAACGTGATCATCACCACAATCCACAACATAGTCAAAATTTACAATGTCAGAACGCACACGTCACACTAAACCCATTCCATTTCCAATAACAAAACTCACATGCAGCAACAAACACGAAAAGGTTGTCTCCACGACAGCAAAAGCAGTTACTTTAAAGCAGAAAAGGGGAAAATCGTGACAACTGAAAACATCACACAACACAACACGATCATGGCTGAAAAGCGAAAACCCAGATGAAGAATCTTCAAAAAGATCAAAAATTTGAACGAATCGAAGACACCCATCAGAGAAAACACGATCAAACAAACACCCCCATGAATTCCAAAAGAAACTTTGAATCGGTGGAAAGTGCTTGCCTTGTTCTGCTCGCGGAATCTCGGAGGGTGGTGAATTGGGGGAGGAATCTCGATGACATCAGGGTCCATGGTGCTCCCCGAAGGTTCAATCCGTTGGTTATTTGTTCCACAACAAGAACGAAGAAATAAACAAAAAGAAAAGAGTGAGTTGAGGGTAGAGTGAACGTTCACGCGGGTGTTATATTGTTATGCAAAAATGAAAAAGAGAAAGTGTGTGAAAGTTAAAAATTGAGGGGAGAGAGGCAAAGACAAAGACACAGAGAGAGAGAGAGAGAGAGAGAGAGAGAGACCTTAGAGTTGCTGAGTGGGGACGCGGCTTCATTGATTGATCGGCTTATGAAAAGAAAATTCAAAAAGACTTTAGCACTTTTACTGTTCTACAAGTGTGGAAATGTGGATTAGTATCCAGAATTTAGAAGAGAATGTGTCAACAATATTTGCTTTGTTTTGTTTGGTTACAATTACAAAGAAAGGGATGCAAGTGAGAAAAGTTTTAAATTTAGATCGATGGAAATGGAAAATAATATTTTTTATTTTATTTTTTAAGTTTTTTTTATTAATCAAACAGAAGAAAAAAATGTTGTTATTTTTTTTCTTCTCTATTTGGATTTTGTTTGACCGTGCATATTAGTTAAGGTTTGATGATACTAATAAAAGATATAACATAAATTAAAAATTATTAAAATGTTAAGAGTTTACCTTTTGTGGACTTTTTAGTCTCTTTGGTTAAAAGGAAATTATATAAGAGAGCAGAGAAAAATGGGAAATTTAGATTAAAAAGAGCATTAAAAAAGACATATTTTGAATTTCTTTTTTGCAAGTCATTTTTTTCCACTTTCTCTTTAATTAAACAAGAGAAAATATATCATTTTTTTCTTCCCAACCAAAAATGTAAAGATTTTTATAGTGTAACCAATTAGAAATTATTTGAGGTATGATCTTTAAATTAATTATTATAATTATAATATTTAATAGTCAATAAATTTATCATATATATAATAATATGTAATTAAATAATACAGTGGTTTAAAAAAATATGTAATTCAATAATAGTATAATT
>PYAF01005245.1:1273571-1285787 GCA_007407185.1 Glycine tomentella | reverse complement strand
ATGATGCTGTCCTACTTATATAGTATGTTATAATTGATATTTTTAATATATAAAATATTATATAATTGATTAATTATCTCTTAATATTATTTTTAAGTTAATTATTTAGAAACATTGATTTATATTTGTAATTTTAACATGTTGAAGAGTACGTAAAGCTATATGTTTTTAATAAAGAGTTTAGCAAATATAAAAAAAAAATACAAGTAAATGTTATTCCACACAATTTAGTTTAACAAATATATTCCACAAAATAAAATACAAGCTATATATTTTTAATAAAGAGTTTAACAAATATTAATTGTTTAGAAACACTGATATATATTTGTTACATTTAAATATTTTGTGTGATATTAGTTTATCAGAAAGTGATACAAAATGTTATTTCATCACAAAACTAGAATCAAATTTAAGAATAGGTTTTTATTAAACATTTGGCAATTTCTTCTAAAAAATCATGCATCTAGCCATCTCAAGGCAATCTGTTCTTCCTGTCTGCCACTCCATTCTATTGGGTGAATAACTCAAATTGAGTTGATGATCAACTCCCAAATCATCACAAAATGCGTTAAATTTAGTAGAGGTATACTCTTTCCCGTTGTCGGTTCTGAGTTTCTTCAAAAGATAACCACTTTCAGCTTCAACAAGGACTTTTAAACTTCTTAAAAACAGAAAGAAAGAAAGTAAAAAACTTCATATTTATGTTTAAGAAAGTAAACCCAAGTCATCCTTGTAAAATCATCAATGAAAAGAATAAAATACTTGAAGTCATTGAGTGAAGTAGTTTTCATATTCCAAAAGCATTAGAGTGCACTAACTAAAGCTTTTCACTTGCTCCCCATGTAGTTAAACTAGGAAAAGGAAATCTATGTTGCTTACCAAGTTGACAGCCTTCACAAACTTCAGAAACAACTTGAATGTTTGGCAAATCTTTCACAAAATAATGTTTTTGAGCAAACTGAATGGATCTCAAATTATATTGACTAAACCTCTAGTGCCATAGCTTAGAATCAAGTTCAGTCTTACTAAAATTGCACTCATGTTCAGAAATCAAATTCCAATTAACAGGAAAACTTCTTTTTCTCATCTCTACTTCAAACAATTCATGACCATCAACATCAGTAACCACACAAAAATTTTCTTTAAACAGCAAGCAATAACCACTTTGCATCATTTGACCCACACTCAACAAGTTTTTATCAAGTTCGGGCACTAAAAGGACATTAGAAATATATTTAATACCTGCTGCAATTTGGATCCCCACAACTCTTTTACCCATGATAGCAAGTTTGTCTCCATTTCTAATCTTTACAGATCCTCCAGCTGGTTTCAGCTCTAAGAAAAAATATGTTTTGCTTGTCATGTGTTGAGTGCAACTACTGTCAATATACCAGGTGCTCTCATCCTCCAAAATCCTTGTAGTGTTGGCCATGAACAAAAGATCTTCACCATCTTCAGTTTCAGTGACATTTGCCTTTTGAGTGCTCTGTTTTTGCTGATTTTGTTGTTGCTGTTTCAGCCTACAAAACCTCTCAATGTGGCCATTCTATTTGCAGTATCTGCATTGGATTGGTGGTGGTGTCTTCCCCTTATACCAGCAGTCACTCTCCTTGTGGTTGGTTCTCTTGCAAATCCCACACTTTGGAATTTTTTCTCTCCTCTTTGAATCATTTCCAGAGTGCTCTCTAACATATTTCTTCTCTCCTTTTGCTGCTACTGCCTTCCCTTTGTGTTTTGACTAGTAGAGCAAATTCTGTTGTCTCTCCTCATGTCTGAGTAGCCTCCTCTGTTCTTGAGCTTGAAGAGCATTTATAAGCTCTGTCAAGCTTTGTGAAGAGATCCTTTGACTCTTCAAGTGAAGAAATCTTGGATTCAAACCTTTCAGGTAAAACGACCAAGACTTTCTCAACTATTCTGCTATATGGAAATTTCTCCCCTAGAAATCTGATTTGATTCACAACCTTCATCAATCTGGTCATGAAATCTTTTATGTTTCTCATCTTCACAGCCCAGATTTCGTATTTCTTTCCTGTGAATATAGGAGGTGCTTGTAGTGGAACATTGTTGGAAGCCATCTAGAAGGTTAGGTAATCTGAAACAGGTTAGGTTTTCTCTCCTACTCTGTTTCTGATTTCTGTTTTCTCTCCTCACTTGGGTTTTCTCACTAGTCCCTCAAGATCAGAAAGGCTCTTGATACCAATTGTTGGCACAAGAAGTTCATAAATTTCAAAAACGTGAAATCTGATGTACTCATTCAGCACTCATTCAGCACACACACAGCTGCAGTATACTAGCTGGTTTTTTGTGATTAAATTTGAATTTTCCATTTTCATAGACCAATTTGTCATCGTCTCACACTTTAAGGGATCAAAATTGGTATTTACCCTAATAAAACACAAGTTTTTGGTGAAGGCCACAGAAATGTGAACGCAGCAAGTGGAAATTGTAAACTTGTTTCATGTTGCATTGAATGGAATGAGTAACAAGTCTTCAGCTTCCTCCTATCAAAACAAAACTAACAAATTTTTGGCAAACAGAAACGGTAATGGAGAGGACAGGACAATATAGCTTCCATAAACCTTACAAAAAATTCAACATTAAGGAACTATTATGTATCATTTGAACTTTGTTCTTCCTTCCTGCTGCTCAATTTAAAATGTTCAACGAAGTTTTGTACGGGGTGATCAACCCAATCATAAAAGATACCATGCATTGAGCTGGAATACAATGATGTTACCGAAAAAATGTGGTGGAATGGCAATGTGCAACTTCAGCACTTTGAACAAAGCCTGCATTATGAAGATGGGGTGGGCTCTAAAAAATAACAGTGATAGTGTGTGGTGTAGGGTGCTAAGAGGAAAATATGGTTAAAATTTGGACCTTTATAGAAGATGGATTGGGCAGGATATAAAGTTGGTCGATATTGCTACTCATATTCTTAGCAATGGCTCAACTTGAAGGTTTGTGATCTTGTAGATGACAGGGGCAATTAGAACTCAAACTAAGTAGCATATGTTTGAGAAACCATTCAGGGTCGTCGTAGCGGTGTTTCTCAACGGATCAAGAACATATCTTCTGCATTTGTCCCCATCAATTGGCATGGGGACGCGGGTCACCGCATAATGAACGTGAACTCAAACATACCACCAAGTACTACCACAGGAAGATATCCAACGGATTATGACTATTTTGCCACCTCCAAGAAGTAATGTTGACAGTGACAAACGCCTCTGAACTAGGAATAGGAATAGATTTGATCACTTTTCAGTGGCCAATGCTTACCAAATTATCAATAACTTCCATATAAGGGAATAGCACTTGGCAGAAAATTTGGAGAATTTAAGTCCCTTAGAGGCTTAAGAGTTTTCATATGGCAAACCACTCATGCTATAATAATATGATTTTTATAGACTATGCAACTTAAAATGTCATAAACGATGCTAGTTATGGGTCATGGGTGACTATTTTTCTAGGGAATTACTGACCTAGATTGAACTTGGAAGAGTTTCAGAAGGAACAAAGAAACAATTACAAAAGCATTAAGCTGGCATCTTAATTCTTATGTCATGATAAACAACTGCAAGCTGTGGCATGACAGTAGCACTAATGACTTTTTAAATTGTATATATATGTCCTGCCATGGTACAGCAATAGCAATTCACAACACAAGTAACAATCTTCTACTACTATTATTGCATTATAAACTTTGTAATGCGAAATGCAGATTAAAATAAGGGTTATTATTATATTTTACATTTCAACTTTAAGTAAAATGACATGAGCGCCATATTGGGGCTGAAGAGTAATAACTGTAAACGGAGCATGAGCATAAGCTGGAGAAAGTTCAAATGAGAAATGTTGTAAAATCATTGACAAAACCATCTTTGCCTCCAGCAAGGAAAAGTTTTGTCCAATGCATATTCTAGGACCCCATCCAAACGGAAAAAATGAAACTCTTGCCATCCCTTGCTTCTGAAACTCCTGCAGAAAATCTCTCAGGATTGAACTCTTTGGCATCGTCACCCCAGAGTTCACAGTCATGGTGAATCATAATTATTGGTAAGGAAACTTGCACTCCAGCAGGTAATGTTAGGTTTCCCAGTTTCACATCTCTCTGAACACTTCTAGTAAGGGAAATTCCTGGTGGGTATAATCTAAAAACCTCATACAAAATCATGGTGACCTGTTGCAAAAGAAGTATTTATGCTAACAGTAAGTATCAAGCCAAACTATTCAATATCAAGATATTAATGAGTTGTGTTTAGATAAACTTTATAATTATTTATAGGACCAGAAAAATAAGAAGTTAAAATGAGTTGAGTTTCTCACATAAATTAAAACCAACTTATGCACTAATTTTTTATAGAAGTTATTTTCATTTAACTTCTCCAAAATCTAAGGTGTATGAGTTGATTTTAGCTTATGAAAAAACTTGATGCATTTATCTTCTTCTTTTTCTGTCTTATAAGTACTTATAGAAAAGTTTATCCAATCTAGACCATAATACAACACTTACAATCTTAAGGTGACTTAGCCCATCAAAATTTGGTGCTTGTTTGCCAAAGACTTATAAAACTTCCTCCCTTGCACGTGCTTACTAATCAGGGTACCTACTTAACAATACCATTGTCCAAACAAGCTGAAGTGGTCTCTTGCCCTGCAAAGTAGAATAACTTGAATTCCTCAATTACATCATTGAGATTCATTCCAACATTCTTATTGTTTTCATGTTCTTTAATTTCCTTGTGATTTGACTCCAAAAGTATACCTAACAAGTCCTCCTTAGTAGCTTCACCTGTCTTTAGTGCTCTCTCTCTCTCTTCTTAATCATGTCTGTAAGTGAAACTTTTGTATCTCTATCAATTTCCTTCATTCTCCTATTGGTAGCAGTAGGTACAAATATGCAAGTAAGCAGAATCAGAACTACTCTTTCCAAAATTTTACTAGCCTTCTAGTGTTGATTTTGTCAACATTAAACATAGTTTGGTTTTATCCGTTAAAATTTTTATACAACAAATTGTAATTGAGACATTATAATCTTCCAAACGCAACAAATGATAAATGATTAGGCTTTGAATATAATGAGTAGATTCTTAATGAGAAATGTTGCTTGCTAATAGTTTTGTTTAGGATGTATGAGGTTTTTTCCTATTTAAGTTGCAATTGAGAGCTATGGTGTATTCCCGTCGAAACATTTGGTAAATTTGTTGTATAAAACAAATATATTTGATACGTAATGATAAATATTATGTGGTAAGGTTAGTTCACTTAAATAAAACTCAGTTAACAAGGTTAGTCTATTGCACACTCAAATATACATAGTAGTCTTACCTCCATCCAGGGATGCAAACATTCACGGTAACTTTCATTGTAAGTTCTGCTAGCTCTTTTTGAAGTTGAAATATTCTTCTTCCTTCTTCATAACTACTTCCAAATGCTGTTCGGGCAATAACATCACTAGTAAATTTTGAAGGAAAGGCCGAACATCCATTTCACAATGATCCATCAGAAGACAACATTCCCTCCCACTTGATAATTAGATCATTGCAACTTTTGAAGAATATTGGTAAAATAATCTGTGGTGTAAAAATCAAATAAAAAGAATTTAAAATTCCCATGTCAAACTAAGCAGTAAACATTCAGACTTCACATCAAGTTACTTATATAAACCAAATTCTTAGGATCTGAGTTTCAACATTTTCAATATAGTAAACTTGTAAACAAATTTTATATATATATATTAGACACCAGACCAGATGAATCAATGAGTCTAACTCAACTCCAACAGCTGATGTGGGATCTTCAACACATCCCTCATGCCGAGGATTGAATATCTTGAGCATAAAATTTACAAGATTAGACATTTAGGAGTGGTCTGATAACGAGCCGTCAAACAGGTCAAACAATTATAGATTATTATACCATCTTAGAATTTGAGACTAAAATAGTGTATATAAGTAGGAACAACCCTCACAACGTAAGATAGATAGCTTTGGGGGTTGACTTAGGTCTAAATCTAAATTTGAAGACACTAATTTTACTTACAAAGGTATATTTTGCAGGTTAAACTAATTAACTCAATGAATTTTGCGGACCAAATAAATTTCTTAAGCAAATGCGTTTGTGGGAGAAGAATTCTTCCAGTGCAAAACACATTAAAAAATCCAACTTCGGAATTTTTTCTAGCAACAACTTATTCGATAAAAGATCTACATCTAGTAATCGAAAACTAACCTTCAATTTTTCTAAATTGAATGCAGGGTTAATTATTCTTCTGTGCTTGTTCTATTTTTCTCCATCATAGTTTACAAGACCAGTAGCTAGTAAATTGGCAAGCGGATTTGCTTCAGGCTTTGGGAAACCACTGATCTTGTTAAGTACATCTTTGATTAGCTCAGGATCTGTGAGGGTCACCCTTGGTTTTGGTCCAAACCAAATAAAAGAATTCTTGCCTACATACCATCAGCATAGTACTTTATAACAAGGCTTAATTTCAAAGATAAATAAGAAAAGAAAAAGAAAACACGGCAAATTGAAGAGAAGGAGCAACTTCCTATGTGTTCAATTTGAATTTGACAAGAATTGCAAACCAAATATATAATTTGCAATTACAATAATTAAAAAAAAAAAAAAAGTGGATCATAAATCAAACTGGAATCTTTAAATTTGTCTCTCTCAGAACCGTATTGAACTAACATGAGAGGAAGAGAGGTTGCCACTTGCCATGCCCCATTATTTTGATTCCTTTGTAAAACCATGAAAATTTTCTACAAGCATGTGCTTCTCACATACCTCGTAGGTCCAGAGCAAAATATTCTTCCACTAACATAGTCGAGAATCAAGCAGACAACTAATCATGCTCTTTGATCCTGTAAGGATTAATCTCCCATGAAGTTTATTTGTATAGAATCTAAAGATTATAATTGGTAGCTTAGATATTGTCATTAACATTAAATTGCAGCAAACTGATTTTAGAGGATAAAATAAGTAATATACTAGTTATTTATTAATATATCTTTTTGGTTTATCATAATATTATTTTATAGAAACAATTTTGTTCGACACACAATTAGATAAATATAAACATCTCTTTTAATAAGAATTCAAATATTAATTTACTACGTTATGGAAGATTAACTTCTTCCAATAGACTGGTGTATGTTTGATTTATAGTTGAAATTTGAAAATGTTACGACATGTGTTCCAATACAAATTCAACGAATAAAACAAAAAATCAATTCAAAAGAAAAGATTATAATTAGTATGTTGGCAAAATTACTTTTGCGTCAAACAGAATTTTACAACAAATTCTCAAACATGTTCCTAATCTCTATTGAAATATATGTAAATGTGTTGAAATATCCAAGATTATTTACTTTACGCTTAACTTAGAGGTGTTAATTATGAATAAATTTACATTGAAAACTCTACCAAACTACACAAAGTAATCCAACAAGCATCACAACACAAAACCAAAGATTTTTCTTCAGATGTAAGACCCCAACATTTATAGTACTTTACAACAATAACTAACTAATCATACTTCTCCCTCCACATGTACACAAGAAAGAAAAGCCAGGAAGTGGCCAATGCAATGTCCCCAACAGCATGCCTAGGCCAGTCATGTGCAAGATCCTCAAGCTTCCCCTCAAAGTAGAATCTCCACACAGCCATAGAGATGTGAAGAAGTACACACCCTTTGGCAAAGAAACTCTGGAACTCCCAGTCCTTAACACAAGCAACCATGAACACAAGGAACCCTATTGTGAACAACAGCAAGCCAGAGAAGGAATCTGAGGTTTGGATCAAAAGCTGATCATGGGGTGTTGACCCTTGAAGCTTGCCTGCTGTCTTTGGTCCATGCCCCAACACCCTTATCTCTTTGGAATAAAACACCATCAGTGATCCACAAGTCAAAGCTATTGCAGAATGCAGAACACATATTATGAAAAAGCAAGAAGAACCACCCATTGCTCCAAAACTACTGTGGAAGTCTTTAGTTTCTTACTTTTTAATACTCAATTAGGCTTCTTCCCAGTAAAGGCAGTTGAAATTTCAAGCTCTAGTTACTTTAATTTACTCACCAGCAGTATAATAATAATACTAGTAACAATAGAACCAAACCTGTGGCATGACCAATCCTGATTCTAGTTTGAAGCATGATACCCTTTTGATCATCACCCTTTAGGATTTCAACCACTAACAAATCAGAAGCTGCAATAGATCATGGCTTAGTCTACTCAGCTTTTCAAACATGGTAACAAAAGGATGCAGAATTTCACCTTGATCGTAACTTGTTGATAAATTTGAACAAACGAAATTCAATTTGCTATCAACTTTTCAAACATAGTAGCAAAAGGATGCCGAAGTTCACCTTGATCATAACTTGTTGACAAATTTGAACAAACCAAATTCAATTTGGTATATAAAGTGGGAGGACTTACATAATAGGGAGAGGATTAAATTTGGTGATTGAATTTGGATAGAGCTTGATGAACCAAAGTTGATTGTTATATGTTACAATAAATTAATATGCCTCATAAATTGCTTCCATACTTGATGCAGAAAATTGTCATACTTTACTGGTGGCCTCCTTTCTTGTTCCACTAAGCAATTAATTGAAAGCATGATGTGGTCTGTGGGTCACGGAAATGGGTCTACATAAGATTATTCAGATAATCTAGTCGTTGTATTTTGTCTTTTCAAACTTGTAGGCCCCATTTGGAGTATCTAATCTCACACTTGGTTGGTCCATTTTGTATTATTTTCAAAATACTAACGGAGCTTTCATTTCTAGATCCGATTGATAATTTTGTAGTTATTTTATCTTATGGATAAGTGTGGCAGAAAGAAAAATCTGTGATCCGCCACCCGAATTGTAAATATCTTGTTCTTTAGAGAGAAATTCTATTTCTTTACGTGTATTATGTATTATTTTTATAATTAGGAGACAAAAAAATGAAATAAAATAAGTAACATCGGAGGAGAAAACTAGAGAAATAATTATTAAAATATAAAAGTAAAAATATCATAACTCTTTTCAAGAAATTGGCATTTAACTTCGGCCGAATAATAGTTTGGGCTGACTAGAAAAATAAAATTATTTTCTATTCATGTAAACTGTTCATAAAAATATAATCCCATGATCTATATTTTAATCATTGCATATTCTTAGAACAATTCATTGGTACGTGGTACTGTATTAGGTGCTCTTGACTATAGTTTTGGGGAAAACATGATAAAAAAAGAAAGATTTTTTTTAAGATAGTCCGTAAAATTTTTCAATAAAAATTAGTTATAAATAAAATTAATAGATACTCCATGTCAATATTATATAATAACTCTAATAAATAAGAATGGTCATAAATATAAAGTATATTCTAAAAGAGTAGTATTAGTTACACATTTCTTACACACTATTTCTAACATTGTAACACTTTACTAGAACATATCCATTCTCCCATGGATTGCTTAAATAAGGTGTTTAACTTTAAGCAACATTTCTTTTTATTTTTATCCGCTGAAGCATATGACATGGATTACTTACATATTCATTGTTGCTTAATAAATTTATATCATAAATAATACATTTTCAAGCATTATAATATCCACAAAATTAAGTTAAGTACTTATTTTAACAACCTTAGCATTAAAATAAACTTTTGTTTAGAGTGTTTAAATCTTCGTGGAATGTAAGACCCATAAAATTAAGATAAATAACTCATTTAAGCACCTATGCATTGTAAATGTTTTTATTAGCTACAAAATCAAGGCTGAGAGACTCATTAAATAAGTTAAATCGCACCAAAATAAATATTTTCAATAAATTTCAGTTAATACTAGATTGTGTGCTAAGAAAGGTACTTATATTTACATCTTATAATAATTATTGTGTAAGAAAAAAATAAGTCTCAACAATTATTATTTTAACTTTTTAATATAACATTAATTACTTTTTTATATCTTTTATAATATTAATGATGAACAGCAAAATTTATAAATAAATTAAGGATAATAAGATTAATTTTATAAATTATCCCTCTCTTTCATTTGTTTATTAATTTTTCATCAAAAAATATAGAAGAATAAATATTATGAGACAGAAAAGTATATTAGAGTGTCTTACTATTTCTCATTCTAAAAAGATCTTCACCATTAATTATGGATAGATTAAATTAATCTTTTGTCCAGAAAGAGATGTTCAAATTATATTATCTTCCTCTATTTTTTAACTGTAATATTATCTTCCTCATGTATTATATTCTAAACCATTTCAATTAGTTTTTAATGTAACTAACTTCGTAAGGATGCTTTTTCTCTCCTTTTTTTATCAGTGGAAAAACAAAAGAACAGAGAGAATAGGAAAACCTGATGTTCTCTAACAAACTGAATGCCTAAAGCATCTGAAAACAGTAAAGGCTGTAGCTGTTGCGGACAGTTTGATTCTTTATAACACTGATTCGGTTTTACAAAACTCCGCTTATTTTCGGGCGCGGGGGGGGGGGGGGGGGGAGTATCAACCATTAGGGCATGTTGGGGTGTGCTTCATACACCAGAGGTTTTTCTCATACACCATTATGTATTTTCATAATACCCAAAATAGCCTTAATGAAAGAAAATAATATATAAACGTTAAGTAAAGCAAACGCGAGAAAGCTGTGAGCTGCTGTAGTTTTGGATCCATTGTTTGAGCTTGTAGCATTGGTTGGAATCGCCATTGGTGAGGTTTTTGGAGGTGTGCGAGCTGCAGTTGGAGGTTTTGTGTCGCCGGAGAGGAAGTGCGGAGGCTTCCGTTGAGGTGAGTCATTTTTTTTTTCCATACGGATCCGATAATCCGTGGTAGGTTGGCGGATTCTTCAATCCGTGCAATATGGTGCATGTACGTACGGATTATGTAATCCGCAGGACCTATACGAATTGCACAATCCGTATAGGTCCTGCGGATTACATAATCCGTACGGTCTTTCAATTTTCAACAATTTTTTAAACTTAGTTTCCTATACGGATTGGTCAATCCGTATAGGTCCTGCGGATTGTGTAATCCGTATGACCTATACGGATTGTCCAATCCGTATAGGAAACTAAGTTTAAAAAAATATTGAAAATTGAAAATTTAAATATAACTAAGGTCATTTTAATTTAAAAAAATAATTTATTATGTCATTTTACCCTTTCAGAGGCTTTTGTATTAATTGTTTAATGAATATGATTTTTGTATGGGATTATAATGTTAGTAAATGCTATTATTTAGCATGTATGTGCTTTTACAAGGTATGTTAAATTGTTTTTTATTTTATTAGAATGGACAGTGATGAATGGATGTACGAGAGTATAATGGATGAAGATATTTACATGAATGAAGACATTAGACCAGACCCTGCTGACGTTGAGGACAATGAATGTTTTATTGATTGTTCTGCAGCGTTCGAAACAGATGAGGTGATTATGTTGATGACTTAAACTTAAAGAATAAGACTGTAATTAAAGTTGTTAAATGAGTATGTTTGGAACATTAAATATGAATTATTCTTTTGTGTAGGTGTTTGAATCGCGTGATGTCGTATTGAAGTGGGCTCGTAATGTGGCTTCTGAGAATGGCTTTGTGGCGGTCATCATGAGGAGTGACACCAAGATCGGACAAATAGGACGAACGTCATTTGTGTTAATTGGTTGTGAAAGAAGTGGAAAGTATAGAGCATGGAAAAAAGGTTTCATACCAACAACCACAAGTAGTAGAAAATGCGAGTGTCCTTTTAAGCTCCGGGCTAAACCAATCGCGCGAAGTGAAGGGTGGATGGTGAAGGTAATATGTGGTAATCATAATCATACACTGGCCAAGTCATTTTGTGGACACCCATACCCTGGTCGAATGAATGATGAGGAGAAGAGTATTGTTGCTGATATGACAAGGGTGATGGTGAAGCCCAAAAATATTTTGCTAACATTGAAGGAGCACGATGCAGATAGTGTAACAAGTTTGAAACAAATTTACAATGCAAGATATGCATACCGGACGTGTATAAGAGGCGCTAATACTGAAATGCAACAGCTGATGAAGCTTCTTGAGCGTGACATGTATATCCATTGGCATCGATTGAAGGATGAAAATGTTGTGCGTGACTTGTTTTGGGCACATCCGGATGCAGTACAATTGAGCAATGCATATCATATGGTGTTCTTGATAGACAGCACTTACAAAACAAACAGGTATAGGTT
>PYAF01005245.1:1242610-1260244 GCA_007407185.1 Glycine tomentella | reverse complement strand
TTTATTATAAATAATCTTATTTGAGTAAAATAAAATATTATAAATAACATATTTTTATAATTTTAATGAATTAGTTATTTGTTTTTTGTATAAAGTATTAAATGAAGTACATTGTAGTATATTTCAGTTAAAATTTATTAAAAAATAAATAAAGTTTTTTTTTTCTGAATTAGATATTATTATGTCATGTAACCTCACTAAATAAAATACTAAAATTATTTATGATGTGTGACTGTTTCTAACTCAAATAAATTTATACATAAAAAAATTTCATTAGCTAAGATCTAAGAATAAGAATCACGATTTTTTTGTTTTTTAATAAATTTTAATCTAAATAGTGTATCTATCAAACATGTTAATTAACTATAATGAAATTGTTTTAAATTTGTTAATTATTTTAAGTTTGAGTCTAGTATATAAGTTATATTAAATATTTTAAAATATGTTATTTATAATATTTTATTTTACTCAAATAAGATTATTTATAATAAAAAATGTATATTAGTGAGAGACGTAGCTGCATTTTTTATTTTTTGACTAACAGCATTTTTTTTACAAATGTGAAGTGTGTAGAGGATAATACTGTGTAAAAGGCAACGAATTGGAATGACCAAACAACTTTCACTTCACCTTCTTACACGCGAGTTCACGCTCTGCTCATTGTTGTTTGTTTTTCTTTTTTCTTTTTTATTTACTCAAACATGTTTTTATTCTCCATAAAATTAGCAATTTTGGTTTTAACTTGTATTTTTATTTTATTTTTATCTCTCAAAAATAAAATATTCTTTTTGTCCCTTAATTTCATTATATTATAAATTAAATTTAACCAAGTAAATTTAAGGATTTATTGTCATCACCAAAACATGGAACCATCGTAGCATAAGAAAATCTCAAAAAAAATTTAGTATAAGTTCCTAATAAATATAGTCATAAAAAATCCTAAATATAAATTTAGAAGATTGATTGTTTAAGAATATAGTAGGAAAAAAATAATTTACTATACTACTCAAGTTAGGAAAATAATACAAGGCAATAATGTAGATTAAAAATGAATGGATCATCATCTTAAAAAATATAAAAACCTCAATTTATTTATGAAAAGATTATCTCACCTTTCAATAGATGAGCCAACAATTAATTTAGATCTTAAGAGATTAGATAACACCATACTTAAAATCTCAAGACTCATTTATAAGGAAACAAAGTAAATCCAAATCTCTTTCATACTTACTCACTAATCACTATGTGGTGAATACTCAATACTACTACGAGAGAAAAACTAAGGGTATACTGTTTGGTGTATTTTTAGTTGTATGTTTGAAAAGTTTAAAAGATAAATCACTGTATGTAGTGGTGACATGATGACAAAAATGACGACAATAACACTGATAATATCTATGATGATAGTGGTTGTAACAATGTTGCTTACAATGTTAATAGTTATGGTTGCGGTGGTGTCAATGACAGCAATAAGGGTACCATTGGTGATAGTGGTAGTGGTGGTGGTGTGTGTGTAATGATCGTTGGCGAAAACACTTGCAGACCAATGGCAACTATGTAGTGACGATGTTAATGGTGATGGTTGGCAGTGGTGTTAATGACAGCAATAATGGTATCATTGATGATAGTGATAGTGGTGGTAGTGTGTTGGTAATGATAGTTGGCAAAAAATAGTTGTGGTCCAATGGCAACAATGGTAGTGACAATGTTAGTGGGATGGTTGGCGATGGTGTCAATGGCAACAATGATGGTAGCATTGGTGATAGTGATAGTGGTTGTGGTTTGTCATAATGATATTGGCAAAAACAATTATGGTTTAATTACAACAATGGTAGTGGCGATGATGATATTCGTGATAGCAACAATAGTGACGATGCTTGCTGATGGTTTAGGAAGTGCCAATGTTGGTAATGGAGGTGGCAGTTGGAAAGGTCATTGTCAAAATGTAGGAAGAAAGTTATTTTTAATTAAAAACTAAATTTACAAATTCTTTTTCATTACTTTTGAAAATGAATGTAAAAGTGTTTTGAAATTAAATTAAAAATCATTTTAGCTTCATTTTTGTCAAATATGTTCTGTTTTAAAATTATACTTAAAAACCAAAAATCAAGTTAAAGCTCGTAGCCACCCAAACAGATCTTAGGAGATTGACTTTTAGTTAAATTAGTTTTTTAGTCCTGTAATTTATTTTTTAGATTCAATTTGGTCCTTAATTTTTGGGGTTCAATTTGAGCCTCTTTTAAAATTGAATCAATTTGGTTCTATCATCTAAATTTGGTCAATGGTATTAAGAAATCACACTTTGTGATGGTTTAAAATTGTCACTAAGTGATTTTAAACCGCCACAAAAATATGTTTATTAACATCCTCAGTTTAATTTAGACGACATGATCAAATTGAATCAATTTTAAAAATTAGATAACCAAATTGAACTTGGAAAAAATAAAGGATTGATGTGTAAAAATAGTACTCACATGAGGACAAGTGTATCCTACACATTAGTAACAGTGGACTAAAAGTTTGGATATTGAACCCTAGAGATAAATTGTATTCTCAAAATAGTCAAAATTATTAAACTAAATAGTTGAGATAATTGAGAGAAGATTGAAGTATTCTTGTGCTTTTTGATTTTAAGAGAAAACAAATAAAGTATCACAAAAGAGATATTTAAGTGATATTAAAAGCGATCAGGGATTATAATTCACTAGTACCAATTTTCCCCGATCTCAATTCTCATGACATTTCTTCCACAGTTAATTATCAATTCCCAAGAGCAGCCAAACCTATGATCAAGATCAAAGGATGCTCTTTGTCTTAAATCAATACTTTAGTGATCATAGATATATTAATTTAAGTCAAAGGATATAATCAATTTCAAAGATGATCAATTAAGGATTAATTATAGATATATTAATTTAAGTTAAAGGATATAATCAATTCCAATGATGATCAATTAAGGATTAATTAATCTACCATAGATTACCTAAACAGTTTGATCATACAATTTGATGTAAAATATTTTCTACCTAGATCTACCAAACATACGCAGATGATCACCACAGTACATTCGATTGAGCATAAGAATGATCAATTCCCAAGTAACAAAAGAAATAAGAAAAATCATTAATTAACATAAAACATTGAGGAATTCCATTAAGAATAGAGAAAGGAGTACAATTGGATTGCATCATAAACCCAATAATAGAGTGACTAGTTGCCCGTGATCAAAGTACAACTAGACATACCAATAAGGGAAGAACAATGATTACAATTTGTCCTTACAGTGATACCTATACTTTACATCACGATGATTGCAATTTGTCCTTACGGTGATACCTATACTTTACATCCCTCAAAACCCTCAAAAGTGCTCTCCAATTCGTAAGATTGACAAAAAAAGTTTATTTACATACTCAAACCCCCCTTATTTATGGCTTTCTAAGAATAATAACTTGCATGAGCACACTAGTGCTGAAATCCGCCACGATCCTTCTAATATCCACCACGGTCATGGTTGGAAACTATAACGCTGAAGCTCTGGGACGTTGTAAAATGATTACAACTATCATAGTGTAAACTACGATTGTAGTGAATTCATTATGACCATCGTCATGTTGTTAAAAAGGGAGAGTAATCATACCATAGTTGTGATCAAGTGACATAGTCTTCAATTTTTCAAATAAAAATGTTAATTTTCACTATTTTTACTTAATTGAGTGGCTATGCTTTTGTAAGATAAAAACTAATATGTAAACGTGAGTTCTGCTAAGAAAATGCATGCAAATGACTTAAAAAAATTAACACAAAATATTACTTCAAAAGTGATTTATCAAGGACCAAATCAAACCTAAATAATAAATTAATGAAAAAATAATAATTTAACCTTGATTTCTCTCAACATGTGAAAAACATGAAACAAAATAATTTAAAGAGATTTTGTATCAACACATAAAAAGACTTAAACAAATAAGGACTTTATTAAGAATTAATCTAACGCAATAATATTTTATAAAAATGATAGAAAATAAACTTAAACAAGCAAAATTCTAGATAAAAGACTTACAAAATTATGCAAGAGCTTTGAAAGAACTTGAACAACACTTATAACACTTTGAAACAGAGAAAAAAAAAATCAAAAAAACACCCATAAAAGTCAAATCTCTCTATCTGTAGAACTTTTGTGTAGTACTATCGAAGGACTACAAACTACTTATTTATATTAGAAGAAAGATATCATACCAGTGATACCACTCATTTACATGATAACATATTACACCACACTTAATAATATTTAAAGTCTGCATATTCCTATATGGGAAGTCATGGAATTGAACATTTTGTCTCCTTGGTTGCACTTATATTCTCAATATTGCACAATTTATTTTCTTGGTTGAATTTTAGTATTGCAAAGATTGTTTTCAAGTCTAGCTGCGCTGTAACATTTTCTTCAAACATAGAGATTCTTTTGATTATAATATAAACTCGAATTTTCTTATTTTGGAGGTCATGTAATATTTTGACGCTGGTAAAATTCTTCACATGGTCGGACAGTTGTTGCAATTGATATTAAATTTAGATTAAAATATATTTTTAATCCATATATTTTCATTAAATTTTATTTTTAGTTTTTAAACTTTTATCGTGTAATTTAGTTCCTAAGTTTTATATAAAAAAATGTTTTTAATTCTTAAACTTACTCTCCAATTTTTTTGTATTTTTTTAATTTGAAGTTGTGAAAAAAACTAAAAATATATTATTTATAAAGTTCATAGACTAAATTACATGATATAGAAATTTAGGAACTAAAATAAGATTCAATAAAATATAAGAATTAAAAACATATTATACTCCTAAATTTAATATATCTAATTATCTTGAATCATCCAAATTTCATTTGGTAATAACTAATATCACTCTGGACTAAAATACGATAAAATATATTCATGGAAGATGGACCAAAATAAGAGTAAATATTAACTAATTTTAAAGAATCTTTAAAATACCATTCATTTAATGAAAATTATATTTTAATGCTTTTTATTCTTAATATTAAATTTCAATAGAAATTATTTATAATTTTTTAATAAGATTATATACTAAAATTAAGTAATATTAATTAATTTTTTAAATTAACATATAAATTAGCTATTTTTGTTTACATTTTGAATCAGAAGGAATAAAAATTTTAAGAGTTTTCAACAATGAGCTGCACTTGTCTCCTATTAACCATCTAAGTCATGATCCTTTTTGTCAAGGGACACATAAGATCGCGATGAATTGAGTATTGAAAATTTAAAAACATGTTATAATTGTGTCTTTGTCTTTGAATGTCAAGCAGAATAATTCATATGACATGCCAAGCATTTCGATAATATGAAATTATAACCTTTTTATATTCGAAAAAATCAAAAAACAAAATTGGATATATGATATGAATACAAATATACGTACAATGATAAACGTGAACAAAGAGTTATAACGATTAAGAAAACATCACAATAATCAGTCACCCAAAATTATCCTAAACAAGGAGATATAACGATTGAAAATACATCACAAGAATCAGTCACACAAAATAATTCTTAACGTTTACATCTTATTTTTCTCTTCAAAATTAAATATTTAGAAAATTAAAAATCTACTCATTTATATATATATATATATATATATATATATATATATATATATATATATATATATAACATTCGACGATGACCATAGAAATAAAGAACCATGTTACAAATACTTATAACTTCATCAACATATACTTAATTTTGAGAATATTTTTACACTATCATTTAATTACATGTTTTTTTATATAGGATAATTTTATTAACTCTTATAATATTTATTTTAAAAATATTCTCAAAATTAATTTTTACACAAAATCATAAATATCTTGGAATTTTTGGCATTGGATAAAAATTGGTTTCTTTTTGGCAATTTTTATGGAAACTATTAGTAGTTAAACCCTTTTACTAACTCGATCTAAGGATTATTGAGGTTTAATTTTTCAAGGATTATGAAATCTAACTGTTCTTTTTCACTCAGAGTTTGAACTCAAAATTATTAAATAAAGTTGAAAATGTAATACCAGTTCAATCTACTTGTTTCAGAAATAGTTTTTAATTAGTTAATAAAGATACTCCCTTCTTTTGTATAAGTTTATGATAAAATAGATTATATACGATAATGCATAAAACAACTTTATATTATTATTTAATCATAAATAACTGTATATAATGTATTTGTTAATTTTTATGATGATTATCATGAAAATTATTCTAACGATAATTTGTTATTTATTAACAAAATGTAAAACTTATGTTATTATTATATATACATCAAACTCTATTTTTAATCGGTAGAAATTAAAAATAGATACTAGGGAGGCTATAATACTCATTTATTTTACTCAATCAATTAAATTACACTTTCTCACTTTCTTACAAAGAGTAATGCAAATATGTAACCATGGACGCAATTGTCCTCCTAAAATAAAATTTTCACATTAATATATTAAATTATTATTATTTTTGCACCATAAAAATTAGGTGATACCCCATGAAATATATTTTTAAAAAATAAATATAAAAATTATAAAAAATAAAAGATCAAATAATTTGATACTAATTTTATTCACGTTATTATTTTAAATATGTAAAAAGTTAGGTTTTTTTTAATCATGAAATTGTATATTTTATAAAAGCTTATAATACTTTTTCCGATAAAATTATTATACACTTCCTCCGTCTCTAATTACAAGACATTTTTTCAAAATTTATTTGTCAATTTTTATAAGATCTTTTTCTAATTTCTAGATGCATTAATTATTTTTTCTTATATATCCTTACTTAATTATTCTCTCTAAATATTAATAAAAAAATTAATTGAATAGAGAAATAGAAAAAGATAACTTTAAAATGATAATATAAATAATTGATAAAATTAATGTGATTAACTAAATTTACTATTTGTTTAAAGGACTTGAATTAATTGAAATAACCTTATAATTAAAAATAGAGGGAGTACTATTATTTCCCACTAAAGAATTTATGGATGTTTCGTGTTTTCTTGGTCATTAAATTCTATTTAAATCATTAAACACATTAGTATTGTATACTATAATAGATGAAATTGTCCGTTAGAGTAAATTACACTCGCACTTCTGTGTTTTTCTCAAATTGCACCCAATATTCCTCCCTTTTTATACATTACTTTTACCTGACGATGTCAGTGTCCAAGGAACCAGACGCAGCGGTGATGATGGCCAAAATTATGGTGGGGGATGAGGAGCTGGTAAAGGTGGATATGACGGTGGTGGTGAAGGCTATGATGGTTGTGGTTGCTCGAGCGACAGTGGGTGCACCCGAACATCGTGTTGGTGGGCGATGACGACGATGAGAAGGAAGAGATGATTTTGGCGTGGAAGGAGGAGGAGGAGGAGAAGGAGGTAGTGGTGGTAAGTGAAGAGAGATTATTAAAGAATATGAGAGTTCGTCAAATTTAAAATGTGATTTTGAGAAAAAATATGAAGGTATTTTAGATATAAATTTTCATTAAAAGTCATGTGATCAACATGTGTCTATGTTCTGTTAAATTATTAAATGATGTTTAGGATGAAATGAATCTGAGTGTAATTTGAGCACAATTAAGGAATTTTTGTAGGGTGCAAAAAAGAAGGGGTATCAAGTACAATTTTAAAAAAATACAAGAGGTAAAAGTATACTTTACTCAACTAATTATCATTCTAAATTATTTTTACATATTAGAAGAAATAATAAATAGATGAAATAGAATAATTATTTTATCAAATTAACCTTATATCATTATTAATTCATTTATAAATTTTGTTGTCCATTATTAATATTATAAAAATATAAGTGAAAAAATTATTAATATTATATTAAAAAATTAAAATAATAATTATTTTAGAATTATAATGGGGCAGGAATATAGGACTATTTTCTAAACATAATTAATGGCGCGTGGGTGTGTAGCATGAAGAAGAAGAATGTCTTGATGCACTGTGCTTTGACACTTTCTCTCTCTTCACAGAAAGCTGCTGTGCAGGGGACACTCGCTCTTCGCAACATAAATATGCGCCGCGACAACATTAAATATATATATATATATATATATATATTTATTTTTTTTTCTTTTCCTAAGTTACTCTTTTATTAATTGTGTTACATAAAATAATTGAATATGTTTATAGTTTTTTTTACCACGTTAGTTTCATTTCTTCATCTTCCAAAACACACTCCACGGTTCTCTCAACCTTGTCTACCCCAGATCCGTGGCTTCCTTCATCAACATATGCTTCTCTTGCTGAGTTTCAATGCTACCTTTTTCCACTCTTACCCTTTGGTTGCTTGGAAAATCTTCAGGAGCTCTATATCAAATTGGAAATCCACTTTCACAGGGTTCTTAGGATCTGGGTATTGTTGTAAATTTGCTACCTTTGATATCTCCTGGATTGTGAATTAGCAGGTTTGCACTTGGAAAATTGTTATGCTGTGCAAGTAACTCTCATTTTCAAGTTATCATTGTTTTTGCTTCAAATGGGTAGAGTTAAGTAGTGATTTTTCAGGTTTTTGAGGTTTGATTTGTTGAATTTGAGGGTTTCACTGCTAGTTAGACTGTGCATCTTCTTGGGGTTTTATGGACGGGTTGTGTGTTATGTGTCCTGATTTGTGACCAAATTTTGGCTGAGATGGATACTGGGTTGCTACTGTAGCTAATATTATGATTCTTTTGGAGTGACATTTTGAATTGTGGCAGATTTTGGTGGTTTTTATGGTACCGAAGAAGAGGATAATAGGTAGAATAATGGAAATGGAATTAGATTGGTGAACATTGAGATTGGAGCTTGGTTTTGTGAGAGGTTTGGTTGGTTGGTGTGCATAATGGGTTGCATGTGTTGCAAGACCTCTGCCATTGAAGATAGTAAGGAGAGTCCAAGGGAGCGTTTATCGAGCAAGGCTGTGTCAGACTTGCATGTATCTAGAGGGGCTTCATCGAGGAGGGAGGAAGTGTTTCGGGTAAAGGATAGATATGATAACAATGATGGAAGAACTGCATTGACTGATAAGCAAGGGAATGGTTCCGTTAGAGTGCAAGGTGAGAGTTTTGAAAGGAAGAGGGAGAAAATGGAATATGCTATTGCTCAACACCCAGGGATTGGTAGTGTTCCTAAGGCCATGGAAGGTGAGCAGATTGCAGCTGGATGGCCCTCATGGCTGGCAGCAGTGGCTGGAGAGGCTATCAAGGGATGGCTGCCACGGCGTGCAGATTCTTTTGAGAAGTTGGATAAAGTATGCTTCTTTCATTGATCTAGCTGTTAATTACATTGTGACAATGCTTTGGTTTGTTGCAGATGCTTTGCTTTATCTACCTTGCTTGCTTATTGTTTTTGCAATTGTCTGTAGAGTATTGATTTAAATATTAAAAAAAATTAAATACATTTGATTTAATTATGTGATGTTAATTTTTCCCTGACCTTTTTGTCCCCACTTTTGTTTTAAATATCTACATTTCCAAAATCTACTCTATGGGGGATGACAATGTGGACAAGGAGAGACCAAGGGCCTGCTTAATTTTTAAAGTTATTTTTTTGTTTCTATGTTGGGCTTTCATTTCCTGTAAAAAAAATGTTAAAAGAAGAAGGAAAAATAAAAACTGAAAACAATGTGTCATCTTTGTAATTGTTAGTCAAAAGTAAAAATAAAATAAAAATTCCTTAAGCCAGTGAGGCCCCAAGTGTTGTTTTAACCATCTCCATTGCGAATTATTGAAAACAGGAAGCATAGTGAAGACAACTTTGTAACTATTGGTGAAAGTTATAAACTGATTTTTTGAAAGCAAACAAACAAATACACCCCAACTTCCCCATTACTTTCTTTGATTTTAAATGTAAGTGTTGCCATGATCCTTGGCTGAATTCTCTTCCCTAATCATGTGATTTTCCTTCAAATAGTTGACCAAAATTGCTTAATTTCTCTGCAAAATTTTTTTGAATTTCTCATCCCCCCCTCCCCCCCATTTAATTAACATAGCTAGTATTTGTTGTCTTTAACATTTAACACAATTCTGGAATTTTATAAATGATTGAATTTAAATTTGAAACACTAATGATGTTATGCTTCTTTATGCTACTACCACTTTTGTTTGTATGTCATATATTCTCGAATTCATGCTTTAATGTATTTTTTGTGATAAAATTAAGTTAGAATATGAGACTTGTGGACTTGTGATTTTCAGATATTTCCACAGTTATCTTTCTCCATAATTTCAGGTTGCTTCAATGTGAATACATCTGTATGCTTTGTGGCCATGAATGACCAATTGATAGTTTTTTCCTCTCTGATGTGCAGATTGGACAGGGAACTTATAGCAATGTTTATAGAGCTCGTGATCTTGAACAAAGAAAGATTGTTGCTTTGAAAAAAGTGAGATTTGATAATCTTGAGCCTGAGAGTGTTCGCTTCATGGCAAGGGAAATTCACATTCTACGTAGGCTTGATCATCCTAATGTCATAAAACTGGAAGGCTTGGTTACATCAAGGATGTCTTGCAGCTTATACCTTGTTTTTGAGTACATGGAGCATGACTTAGCTGGGCTTGCATCACGTCCTGGGCTGAAGTTTACAGAAGTACAGGTAATTTGTGAAGCATTCTTATGTGCTATTTCTCTCTGCCCATTTTATCACAAAATGCAAGTGTTACCTACCATGTTTTCTAGGGAGAATATTGCTGCCACTAATTTTTATTTGATGTGATATTCACCAAAATATTTTTTTCTATCCTGATGTTTGTACTTTTAAGCTAATAGCTGGTACTCCTATTTACTTCCTAATGAGCTCACTGAAATTTAATTCCTTTTTTCTTTTGCCATTGAAAATGAGACTAATGCAAATAAGTGGAAGAAACTAAATGAAGAATAAAATTTCCACTAAAGGCTAACATAATTAAAGACAAAAACCTCCAAGTCACACAAAAATAGAATAGAAAGAAAGAAAAGGAATCATCAAGTTTTAATTCTTTCTTTGAGTTTAAAAAGTAAACTGTTAAAATTTAGAGGAAGAAGCTTAATGAAAAACAAAGATAAACCTAGTTAGAAACAGAATGCTACAAGAACAAATAAAAATAAAGCTTACAGGATTTAATTTCCTATTGTAACTTTGCAGGTTAAATGTTACATGCAACAACTTTTACGCGGACTTGATCACTGCCACAGCTGTGGTGTACTTCACCGTGACATTAAGGGTTCCAATCTTTTGATTGATAACAACGGGATATTGAAAATTGCAGACTTTGGTTTGGCAAGCTTTTTTGATCCCAATCAAGCTCAGCCACTGACAAGCCGAGTTGTCACTCTTTGGTATAGGCCACCAGAGCTTTTGCTTGGAGCGACTTATTATGGCACTGCTGTGGATTTATGGAGTACAGGTTGCATACTTGCTGAGCTGTATGCTGGCAAGCCTATAATGCCTGGAAGAACTGAGGTATGAGAGCTTAGATGATTCAGTTCAAATGTGGTATTTGAGCATTTTCCTTCTTTTCATCTGTTCAAAATAACTGTGTACTTAGAAAATTTATTCTATACAATTGGAAGAATAAAATATTGGTAGTAGGTGAAAATAAACCAATTCATAAATATTATGTTATTCACAATAATATTAATGTCATTTTATGATGTTATGCATAAGTAGCTTGGTTATATTAGAAAATAATTAGATGCTACAATTTTGTCTTGTAGGTGGAGCAATTACATAAAATTTTTAAACTTTGTGGTTCACCCTCTGAGGACTATTGGAGAAAATCAAAGTTGCCTCATGCAACAATATTTAAGCCTCAACAACCCTATAGGCGATGTGTTTCTGAAACATTCAAGGAGTTTCCTGCACCTGCAATAGAATTGATAGAGACCCTTTTGTCCATAGATCCTGCTGATCGTGGAACCTCAGCATCTGCTTTGAATAGTGAGGTGTGAAATTCTTGAGTGTCTTTTATATTATTCATTTTTTTTTTTCAATTCAAGGCAACTCCATCAACACACTGAGAGTGGATGTTCATGTTGGTGTTGGGAAAAGCATCAGTTTAACTTTACCAAACTTATGTTGTGGGTTCCTCTATAAGTTGCAAACTAAAATGGTTTTATGACATCTTTGTGCATATACGTATATCTTATAAATAAACCCCTTCCCCTGTACTATATCATCTCCTTACCTTGTTTAGTACTGCAAATATTGTCTCCACCACAACCTTAATATGGTAAAAAATTAATTTGTATAACATGAAATTGATGTGCTTATCAATTGTTTGTTGGTAGTTATTCAGTATCTCTTACTCAACTTAAGTTTTGCAGTGAATTTATGGTAATAGAATACTGTTTTCAAACCTCAGTATGCACTGCTCTTGACTTTCTCCAATTTGTTTACTTGTAATTTAGTTCTTCTCAACAAAGCCTCTACCTTGTGATCCCTCAAGCTTACCAAAGTATCCTCCTAGCAAAGAATTTGATGCTAAAGTTCGGGATGAAGAAGCTAGAAGGTGTGTTCAATTTTCGTGTGGAATTGTAGTTTTTTATATTTAGTATTGCCAAATGTATTATAATAATTGCACTTTTGAAGGGTGTGTATCTTTTAGATCATCTAATTAAATAATCCATGCCATTGTTGTTGCATCTATTTTTGGCCAAAATTTTGGTTTTCTTTTCAAAATGCAATGGGCTTCATATGCAATGATTAACTTTGGGTAAATGGAAGAAGGGAATTTCTAGTATTTGTTTAAAATAACCTTCCATACATTTTGTTGTTTTTCTTTTTCATTCATTGCACATATAGTTTGGCTGCCTAAACACAGTAAAAGTTACATATAGAGCTGAGGATAAAAAATTTCTTAATGTTCCTTATGATTCACAATACGAGTGTATACAGAAACTTATCAATAAGTCTAGCTGAAATATATCCATTTCTTAAAATCAGATTGGTTCTTATTAGTTCTATTATAATGTTCACATGGGTTCTTTTATTCATTGTCCTCGAGTGCTTGCTTATAAAGGTGAGTGTTAGAATTTTGCTTATGGTTTTGGTTATGATGTTTGCAGACATGGAGCAGCAGGAAGCAAGGGCCAGAGACATGATCTTGGGAGAAGAGGTGCTAGAGAATCACGAGCCATTCCTGCACCTGATGCCAATGCTGAACTGGTCTTGTCAATGCAGGTATATTAATTGTTAGTTGTTACCCATCTAGGTCATGGAGATTTGTCATTGCCGTTTGTGTATGATATTGTTCCTTTTGCTGAGATCACTTAATCTTTAAATTATATGAATATCTTTTTCAGAATAAACCTTTTGTTGATGCTGCCAATTTAAATTGTGGCATTTTTGGAGAAACAATGAAGATTTATTGTGTTTGTCTCTACGTTTCTGATTCATTTACGGGAGGATTTTCATGTCAAAAAGAGCAAAAGATGCAGAAGCTACATATGTCAGATGTAGATCTGGTTGTTTTAAACGTGCTTCTGAACATGCAGTTATCCCCACTAGGTTGACTGCTTCTTAGGACTTGAACTGAAAAAAAAAAAAAAATTAAAGAGATTAAAGTTTTCGTATGTATATATAAATTAATTCCTAAAGGAAGCTTCTTTGAAGCACCTCTTACTATTTCACAACTTGCTAAATCTGTGTAATAGTGCACACTAAATAAGACGAAAACTATTAACTACTGTACACTCTTCTACTGAGTACTGCCTTGTCCTTCGAATCTGTTATGGCTTTCCTCTTTGCTAAGTCCTGAATATTTATATTACTTTCCTTATAATTACTGAATTTGTTTCAGTTTCCCTTTTGGAATACCTTTATCTTCTTTGCATTCTGTGTACTCATTCATTTTTTTTTTTCACATCACATTTGTTTTTCATATAGTTGAAAGCAAAGATATCCTTTTTTTTTTTTTTTTTTTGCAGAAGAGACAAGGGCAGGCCAATTCTCAGAGCAGGAGTGAGAAGTTTAACCCTCATCCTGAAGAAGTTGCTTCTGGGTTTCCCATTGATCCCCCTAGATCATCACAGGCTGCAGGATTAATTGCAGATCCCCCGGTTCATCAACATAAAAGAGCCTCCCATTCAGGTCCACTGATTCACCGTGCGGCATGGGCTAAAGCCGGGAAGAACCAAAACGATGCTCCAAAGATTTCAATGGTGGGTGACTTATCAACAGTATCGGGCTTAGTTGCAGCAAGGAGGAGTATGTTGTCTGACGATCGCAGAGAAAGGTCTGGATCATCACAACCAGAGGCCCCAAAACTAATAAGCAGGTTCCCAGGATCCTTCAAAGAGGCTTCTGAGTCACTGATGCAACAGGATCAGAAGCATCATGCACATGCTCCTTATAAGGAAGAAGGGAGAGGCAGCAGCAACAAAGACTCAAATCTTGTAAGTAGTTCACTTTCTCCCTTGTCTACCCTCTCTATCTTGGTAGAGTAATGATATTTGTCCTGCTGGGTTATGTCCTTGCCTACCCTCTGTATACGTGTAATTAACCATGTGTCCGGGTGGATGTTGGGTGGATATTAGTCTATTTCCATCTTGATATTCGCAGCTTGGTTATAGTTTTGTCTTTTGCTTGCTTGCTTACTCTACTATGTATTCACAATCCTGCAGGTTGGTTATGGCTCCAAGGGTCATAAAATTCATTATTCTGGTCCTCTGCTAGTTCCATCAAGCAACCATGATCAGATGTTGAAGGACCACGATCGCCAAATCCAAGAGGCGGTTCGAAGAGCACGGTTGGACAAGGCAAAGATGAGAAGACTCCAAACTGAGGGGAACCAGATAACCAATTCGTTATTTGTTTCTGGTCGTTGAGTTGTAGAACCCGATGCTGTCAAAGCATCATTAAGAATATTTGATTCTTTTTATTTTGTCCTTTTTTCCTATTTTGTCTGTACTGGGAGTTAGTATCTCCCCCCCCGCGGCCATGTTAGGTAACTCTATAGCTCAGAAATCTTCCCTCCACTTTATCACATCACATGTATTTTCCTTCCACTTACAGCTGCAATTCTAATATATATGGCCATTCTTGCCAAGCTTATCAACCTTAAGTTGTAGTAGAATACTGAGGGACCTGTCTTCCTTGTGTTTAACTTATGATATAGAGTAATTATCACTGGGAAGATGGCTATGTATTTATTTATGTATAGATGTGTATTCTCTTTTTCTCACTTGCCCCATCTCTCCAAGAAGCATCATTGCTTGATCATTTAGGTACATGATTGCATATGGCCATTTGTCATGTGGTATACCAGTCTCTCCTTGCTCCCTTACTACTATTCTAGATTTCAATATTTTATTATTGATTAAAATTTATTAAAAAATATAAAATTACTAGTGAGATTTATTAAATAAAAAATGAGATTTGCATAGTTTTGTGACTTTTAATAAATTTCAGAAATAATTGTGATCTTCAATAAATTGTAACTATTAATAGAGCATTCAAAATAGTATGTCTTAGGGTAGTATTGGTACATTACTAGTATTTCTCTTAAATGGATTTATATGAAACTTATCTAATTTTATGAAAATAGTTTAGTACTCTTATAAGTCATATTAATGGGTTTTTACTGAATAATTTATTGAATAAGCGTTTAATTATTATTATTATTATTATTTTACTCAGACACACTGTAACGATTAGAGGAAGGATGTGGGATTGGACCGATAATTTATTTAACTGGCCATTAGTCTAGATCTCAAACATTTTATACTCAAGACTCAAATTCCTCCATATTCATATGCGATAAAAAAAAAAAAAAAAGGTTTCTTTATTAGGCATAATTCCTAACATTGTATTAGGCCTATTGCTAGATTATACAATTGGGCTTAGAGCCCAGTGTATTCTCTGGTTTACAGACTAAACGAGCCAAGTCACATTTTTCTTTTTTATAAAGTAAAACTTTACAGTGCTTAAAAAAAGGTTATTGATAAATAGTATCCTTAGAATATTAGTTAAGGAACTAAAAAAAAAATTATGGTAAAAATCATAGAAGAGCATAAAAAAATCATAGTCATCAAAATTTTCTGCTTCTTTATAAAAACATTTCAATTATAAGTTTTTGAACCAATGTCTTAAGGATGCTAGTTATCATTTGAAAAGGAAAAAAAAAAGTTAAACTTTATTAGGAATAGAGAGTATAAAAGGGACTCTTGAGAGCAAGCACCATGGGGGTTCTTAAAGATTGCAGCACGGTATTTTAGGTTGTCAAAGAACCGATGTTCATTACAAATTAGCATTAGCGAGAATATGAAATAGCAACCTGTGCTTGCCGATTCTTAATCTTGATGCGGGCTACATTTTTCAGAGACTGTCAACTTCTTATTAAAAAATTACAAGCTTAAATTTGATATATATGCTGCACCAATTTTACGTTATCAGTTTGGTCCATTAGTTAATTTTGTAGAGATGTTGGTTGGAGAGATTGAATTCTTATGAAATGCTTAAATTGAAAAGGATAAAATTGACTAATGTGTACAAGTAGATCTGTTTAAGAATTGAAAAAAGAAATCGTGCATTGGAGATGGTCTAATAGGATTACATCTACTTTACAAGGTTAAATTAATGAGAGAAGTTAATGCAAACTATAAGATCAATACAACAATTAAAGAAATAATAATAATAATAATAAAGCATTGAAACTGTGGCCTTAAAATCATGTTCATGGTCTAATTTTTATTAAGTCCAAAACACTAGTAAATTTGAAGGAAATGCCATAAAACAATAAATTGTTATGCATAATTCACGTAGATCATACTATAACAAATATAACATGCTAAATAAGAAGTTGAATATGACACGACTTTTTCCTGAAAACAAAGTTAAACTGGATATAATGAGCAGAGTATTATTAAGAATTAAAAAATATTCAAGTCGTACGTGTATAATTACATACCAAATCTTGTTTTTCATCAAATAAGATAAGAATAAGTGATTATTCTCTTTCTGAAAAGAGAAGTACAACACTAATTTTACCTTTAAAACTTATGTTGACATTTAAAATAATATTTATTATAAAATTTATCGAAAATAAAACTCCAATTATAATTAAAAAAACAGCACTAAAAATACTTATAAAACCTAATTCTTTTCCCATAAACAACTAGCCACTATCTAGGAGGAAATGGGTCATTCCAGGAGGTAGATCATCCAAGAGAGACAAATGATTGATGTCGTGTGGGATTGTGAGCATTTACAGAGTGAATATAGGAATTTGTGGTTGCATATATCCGTGGGGTACAGATTAATTCATTTCAGTGACCCAAAAAGATAGTTATTAAAATAAATAGATGTCGTATTAATGTGATGACTAAAGTTTTTGTCAAGTAGCTTTTATAAATAGGTAGGGTTATGAAGGTTAAATCCACTTGCCACAAAACAAATATACCGTGAAAGGATATATTTTAGTCTATCTCTTATATCTTATTATTAAAGCGAGAAAGTTTATTATTAAAGGGAAAAAGTTTTTTAGAAAAATTTTCTTACTTTTTTTTCATGTAAATCTCACTCAAAAATTTAAGTAAATTCATAACATATATTGATATTATTAAAAACATTATTAAAGCAATCTCTCTCT
>PYAF01005245.1:1212692-1240766 GCA_007407185.1 Glycine tomentella | reverse complement strand
GTTATATAAAAAATCCAAAAAATATTAAACAAAATCATATAAAAATTTAGAAATTATATTAAATAAAATAATATATTAAAAATTAGATATACAAAAAATCTAGAATATATTAAATAAAATCATATAAAATTAAAAAAATATACTTAATAAAACAATATCTATGATGAAAATCGGTCTAAAAATACTTTAAAATTAGATAAAAATAACAATTAATAATATTAAATCATATTTTACGATAAAAATTCAAACATGCCAATTTTTGTCTCTATTTCAGTCGCTAACAGTTTTTGCTACAAAATATTATGATCGCACACATAAGAAAATTAAAAACCATAATTTCTATCGCAAAAAAGTGTTAAAGACCGAATTAGCTACCAATTAGAGATGAAATTAGTTACGCCCTAATTGGGCGTGATGCATTGTCCCATATTGGTAATTAGTTTCAAAACAGACCCAAATTCATAATTTTTTATTAAAAAAGTACTATTTGCATTTTTTTCCCCATTAATTTCTTTCGTTCACCAAACTGTCTCCCTTAGATTTGTTCTTTGTGGACCTTTGGTGCCAATGAATGTGTTTCTTTCCTGGCACCTATAGCAGCAATGATCACACGATACTTTCATTGGAAAATTCTGGTATAAACAAACGTTACTCCAATTCTACACGATATAACTATTTGTCTTGCAGAAATATATGTACTAAAACACTGATTTGTTATATCTATATAAAATGTTTTTTTTTTATTGATTTAAGTATTAAATTATAATTATACATGCATGCATGTCACTCTGTATAAAAACTTTACATAAAAAGGAAGATAATCAAATTATAACACTTACACTATTTTAAGTTATACAAAATCCGACGATTGACTTAGTTGTTAGAGATTACGACACTCTACACTTACACATTGTATGAACAATCTATTTAGTAGGAAATCTTGATTTATGTCATGCGTGAAAACCTTCAAACCAACATAGTTAATCTTTAACTCAATAAGTTGGAGATATCTATAAAAAAAATGTTATACAAATTCTTATATTATCCATAATTTTATTGACTTAATAGCAAGTATGATATCTTTTGAGCTTGACGTTTAAAACACTATGGATCATCCAATTGAGGACGAATAAGACTTTAGATCTTACGCCCAATATAGTAGTTTTTTGAAGACTCACTCAACAAATAGATATAAGTACATAACCGACCTCTTTAGTCATACTAAGTCGTGCATAGCTGAACTAGTTGGGGTTTTGGGTTCACAGACTTTAGAATTCTTCAATGAGCTAGTGTGTTATCTAGCATGAACAGTAACTACACTTTTTTGTGTGTCAAATAGTATAAAAATTTAATACCAAAAAGAAAATAATTTAACGAGTCTTATTTTAATTTATTATATTAATTTTAATATGTGTATCAATGAAATATACGATAATTTTGGATTAATCTAGATTTTTGAGATATGATCTATATGTGGTAGAACTTTTAATCTATTGATAAGCTCAGAATTAAAATCATTTAATAAAAAGTTATTAAATAATATAAAAGTGAATAAAAAAATTCAATTCACAAGCTTAAATTATAAATAGTTTAAAGAATACAACGATTGAGTGGTCAAGTTGGGTAGGTGATATTTTTAAAGACTCTTGAAGGGTTAATATCAAATTTTGGGTGATTACATGCTTTATATATGATCAAACTACAATTTAATAACATAATCCACCAAGTTTGGAATTATTCTACGGGTTGAACCCACCCTGACCCTCCCAACAAGAAATGGATATATTGCTCTTGTGAAACCACAATTCTTGCCGGGTTTGTGTTCATTGTGCTCCAAACAAAGGTTTTCAAAGTATAGTGGAGAAGAAAAGATAGGAGGCATATTTTAGGGACACACCATGGGTTAGGTTTGGGGTCTTGCCAACCCAACCGACCAACTTAATTTTTTAAGGATAAATGATTATTTTGGTTTTTTAAATTAATTTTTGAAAGATAAAAAATTTAAATTTAATATCTAAATATACAAAAAGTGTGACAGATTGATCTTATTATTAAATTTATAAAATTATTTTATTATTAAATTATAATATTTAAGGACTAATTTGACAATAAATTATATTTTTAAGGATCAATTTTATATTAAATTACAAAATTTAAGAATTAATTTATTATTAAATTATATGTAAAATTAACTTGTCACACTTTCATATTTTTATATATAGGAAGACTAAATTTAAATTTTTATTTTTCAAAAACTAATTTATCATTATTTTATATTTTTAAAGATCAAAATAAATATTTATCCAAATTTCAATTTCAGGAAGCACAGGAATGAAAGGTGTAGGATAATAAACAAAACAACAAAGCAATGAGAACTGGCATATGCATTTAACAGCATCTTTAGTGGTAGATCTTAAGTAAAGATCTTGAGCTCAAGATTTGATCTTTACAAGATCTTCCAATAAAGGAAACGGAGGGATCTCCAACATGAAGAATGGGTTCTTGTACAAGATCCTTCGAGATCTGTACATTGTTCAAAAAAGAATAAATTTTATCTTTTTTTCTCTCTTCCTAAGATCTCAAAATGAGATATACCATTAAAAAAAAAAATTAGAGAGATTTTTAATCTTACATGATATTATAAGTCCACTAAAAAGTAATCTAAAATCCCAATTTAAGATCTACAGTTGCATATGTTGTGTTGTTACATAAAATCTCACACTTTTCAAATCTAATGTAATGTGTGGTCCAAATTAAAAACATGGATTGGAGGCCCTTTCCATACCACAGTCACACACAACATTGTACTCCAAACACGTTGCTATGTCTCTCTCACCTTTCTCAAACATCACTTTTAATTTTACGCGGTACATTTTACTCTTTACTTCCTTTTCGCCGGCGTGTTTGGATAACGTTAATGATGTATTTATTTTAGAGGAGGAAAATAAATTTATTTTTAAATTAAAATAAAGTATAAAAATATAAATTTCATTATAAGATATAATTTTTTTCTCTAATATTATTTTCACCTTTCCTTCTAAACATATTTTAAAAGATTCAAATTACTTTGAAATTGAAATGAGATCTCCAACAAATTCAAAGTTTAAAATTACTTTTAAATTGAAATAATTTTAAATAATATTTGCATTGGATATGATAAAAATAAATAAACTGTACTGAGTCCTACAAAGATTACTTTTAGAATAAAACATCTAAATATAAATTATACCACCTCAAAATTATTTTTAATTAAAATATATTTTATAAAATCAATTTCATTTAAAATTAATTTTATAAACATTCACTGGGTAAACAATAAAGGTATAGTTTAGTTTTTTTCTTTCTCTCCCTCTTTCTGTAAAAGAGTGTAAAAAATGACAGGTATAAATTAATATATATTTTTGTTTATCACATGGTACAAGCTTGATAGAATTAAAACTGATTGAATTTTGAAATAACGTCGTACAAAATGAAAAGATAACATAAGTACCAAATTAATATAAGACATCCCAGAAGTTTGAATGATTTAACACACAGAAAATAGCAAAAGGTACGTACCAGACTTAAACAAGTTGAGAGACCTTATCCAATGACATCTTTATGTGGGAAACTAAACCACAAACTCTTGGATTGAGCTCAATGAAAACAAAACAAAACAATTCAAATTTGTCATATAATATATAGAATTAAAAAAGGCTATTAGCTTCTTGGATGAAAATTATTTATTTTTCTTGTTAAATTTATTGTTTGTTATTTGTTAATACCTTTTTATTCTGTTTAATTACAATATTTGATAAAAGTGGGGACAAATCTGAAAAATAATTATTAGAAGAGTCGAATTCTAATGTCAATTAATATTAAAAAAATATAAAAACACAATAAATTAAAGAAAAGTCTGGTCAATGTTTCACATTCACTATAGTTTTCGAGGGGCCAATATTTTTTCTTACAGAGTAACCAGTCATATTTATCTTAATAATTGAAATTAAAGTTTTAAAAGCTTTTTAAGATAATCGTAATCTAAATTTGTTGTCCCTAAACTTTTTTCAAATTCCAATTTTAAGCTCTCATTTAATTCTTCACCGGTCAAAATTTTTAAACTTTTTTTGGTTATCACTTTTAGTTCATGCTAATAAGTAACAACATTAATAAATAACATAATGATAATGTTAGTAGTTTAATGATTTATCACATCAACAAAAAGTTTGATAAAACAATTATGCATAATTTTTATTGGATAATCCATGTTTTTAATCCATCATTTGTTCAAAATAATTGAACATAAAACTAATTAATCAAGGATTAAAAACATGTGTTTTAAAACAAATACATGTGACTATTTTTAAAAATTTCTTGATGACGTGATAAATTATTGGACTACCAACATTTGTATTTCATCATTGGTTAACGATACTACTTGATAATAGGACTAAAAGTGGTAATAAATGAAAAATTTAGGGATTTAACAAGTCAAAATTTAGATTAGGAACTAAAAATAGAAAACCAAATTTTTTGGGAGAAAAGAATAATAACCCCTAAAAAGTTACATACTTTTACAATCTAATATATTTTTGCTGATATTATAATTAATTTTAATTTTAGTTCCTTCCTATTTGAAATAAAGTGTTAAATGAGATACCTATATGAATATAAAGTGAGTTTGCTTTTGTAAGAGATCATGGTGAAATCTCTAAAACACTCATAAATAACGAGCATGTGAAGTGGAATATAATGTGATTGGTAAACATCTAACTATTACATGTGAAATGTCTTTGGTTCATATAGTTTGTTATACCACTTACCCTATGTGTTATATTGATCCTATCAATCTAAATGTGATTCATGTAGCTTGCTACACTAGACTCGATGGATTATATCCAATATAGGAATCCATGAAATTCTTTTTTATTTCTTAAAATTATTGCTTAAGCTTTTTAAAATATGTAGGAGATTGTCATACTTTTGTTAGATATTTAAATCTCATTAATTATTTTAAATTTATGTTTTTAATTTTGGATAACTTATCATTTCAGTCCCTAAATATATAAATTGGTAATAATTTTATCCTGAAAGAATGAAAATATTGATTTAGTCTATTAATGTATAAAAAGTGTGACAATATTATTCTTCCTTTTAAGTTTGAGGTCATTTTGTCATTAAATTGTAATATTTAAAGATCAATTTGACATAGTTAAATTTTTCGATGACGAATTTATCATTAATTTGTAAAGTTTAAGAATCAATCAATTTTTCATCAACTTGTACATAAGATGTAATATAATTGTCGCATTTTTTATACATTTAGGTTCATCTTGAGGATTGTTTTAAGATGCAACGACACTGAGCCCACGACTAAAATGGACTCAAAATTAAAATTGTTTGTGATAATTGTTTCTATATTATTCTATATTTTTTTATAAATAAATTGAAGTTGTTATTGATTTTATGTCTCTTTTTTATTTAAATTAAAATGTGATATGTTATTAAAAATTTATCACTCTTTTAATTAATTTTTCTAACTTTTTAAAGTCATAGATTCATATTGATTGAATTTTCATCTCTGTGATATATCAACATATTGAAGAAACACAAAAAACTTAAAATTATAAAGAAAATAAAACTAAAATTAATACTTTTATAAAGAACAAAATATTAGTAAGTTTTAATATAAAATGATATTTTTTCAATGATAAATGATAATGATGGAATTAGAGAATCTTTTTTGTGGGACCAAATATAAAGAATAAATTAAATCATAAGTATAATTAATATTTTAAAAATATATATCCATGTAAGTTTACTCAAACTTGATAAAATTCGACGAAAGTGTGAATTTGTTTCACATTATATTGTCTCTTTTAAACCATTCTTATCTTTTGCACAAATGAGGATAAAAAAAGTCAAATATGTCTCTTGCCCCATTTATCATATCTATTTTATATATACATATTTATATGTATGTAATTTGTTTTAGAGATATAAATTGAATAATAAATAATAACATAACAGTAACTTAAATAAAAAATATGATATATTTTTCCAAATTTATTAAAATTGTTATTTATTTGGTGAAATAAAATATATATATTTTATGATATTATGTACCTATTTTTAAATGAGGACCTTATTTAGTATTTTGTCATGCATGCATAAAATTTTAGGACTGACCCTGTATGTATTAATAGACTAAATGAATATTTTATTTTGTTATGGATTAAATTATCATTAGTTTACACATTTAGATATAAAAAATGATAATTTATTCTTTAATTTCCTAACATTCGCGTTTTTATTTCATCCATTAATGTTTTTAATTTCCAGCCTTCACGTTTTTATGGTTCATTATTGTTTTTAATTCATGGATTTTTATAAATTGTATATGTTAAACCCTTTGGTGTGAACTTTTTTTTTTTCACTACCATATCTCTCCTTTTCTTTTCAAGAATTTATGAGTTTCTGGATTTGTATAAAGAAAAATAATCGTGTTAGTTCTATTGCCCCAACAAAAGTTTCGGAAGAGCATGTTAAATGTTAGGAGACTTGCACACTAAGGGCGGATAAATTTTTAAAGATATTGTGAAGTCACACATCTTATTACATCTTATTAAGGAAATCTAATCTATTTCAAATTAAAATATGTGAGTTATTTTAAATCTTATACTATTATTTATGATTTTTATGAATCAAAATCTTAATTTATTTTATTCGTAATTAGCACATTTTAGAAGTTAAGATAGAGTAATGATTTATTACTATTTTTTATTTTGTGTTAGAGATAATAAGTGTCATGTATTCCCAATCTATTGAGTCATAGACTAATCCAACTTGTGATGCGTAAATGTCATTAATTCAAAGAAATTTTATATAGAATAATAATCGAAAACAGATTCATCGGATAAATAAATCATTCATACTCATATAAACATATACTCATATAAACATGACAAGAAGTTATGATTTATTATTTGGTCTTACTATAACAAGTTTAGAGGTGAATTTTTTAATACAAAAATCAAAATAAGCACTATATTATATACTGTTTTAATTGTGATGTTTAGTTTCAGAGTTTCATCTTTTTGAAGTCTTTATATTTTTGTCAGCCATGTTTATGTTGTTTCTAGGGATGGTAATAAAATTTGCGCCCATTAATATAAAATTTGCATGGATAGAAGCTGAGTAGCTTAAATAGATACCCACGGGGAGTAGGTATGATTTTTTACCCGCTCGTTCACGGTTCACTGGTAGGATACGAGTATCATAATATATGTATCCGCAAATACCTTCTACATGTTAAACTGTAAAACTACTCTCATATATTGCTTGATGTTGACTTGATGAGTTCTTTAGTGTTTTTTCTTTTTTGGGTATGGCTCCTCTTTAATTCACTAGTTATTATTATTGGGATGCATTTTACTAGTAAGAATTAGGTCAAAAAATTCAAAACCACATCATATATGGTATCCTTCTTATTTCTTTGTTTTCTTACAATACAAAATCTGATTTCTTTTTATTAAAGACGTCTAATCTTTACATCAAATTTTCACATATAAAATCTGAAAATAATATAATTTTATAGCAAATAAAGTGTTTGTTTGGTAATATGTCTTTAAAAATAATCAATTTAAAAAAAAAGGTTTTTTTTTATTTTATTTGAAGTACCAATGACTATTCATGGATACCAGCGGATATTAAAAAAAATCCATAAATAATTTTTAAATTGATACCCAACAGGTAATGAGTGCCAATTTTTCCTATTGAACAAATAATAGGAAGCTATTATTCTTATTGACGAGATCTACTATCAACCCTAATTTTTTCTTTCTATATATATTACGATTATCGAGAACACTAAACATTTTTTTGGTTACAGAGCACTAAATATCTAAATTAATTGATACATATTTGTTTTAACTTAATTAATAATTTATAGTTTGAGTTATATATGTGTGTGTATATATATATATATATATATAAATATTAATTATTAAATATTTGGAGAGAAAAAATATTATCCTAGTAGTTCTAATTGCCTCCATAAATACACGTGGTCTCATACCATATGCATCATGGTCTTTTCACCCAATGACCCAACTGGTTAACAAGCAATTACCTAATGATTAAGCCTGAAATTAAGAATTACCTGTCTCCATCTTGCATTGAAATCGTCGACCAAGTAGGCAATTAAAAATTGAACGACCAAAATTGATAATCTGAATGTTGAAACTATTCAATTAGTTTTTTTTTTTTTTTTTTATTATCATCAATGTTACTTTCACCAAATAAGACCACACTTTGCCTATCTCTAAACTAATTGTTTATTAGATTGTCTCCATCTCTTATAACCAAGAGGAGTTGATCTTTCCACTTTGGGATAGGGCATGTGTTCCGAAAACAGATACCACATATAATAACTAGTATATACTTCTCCCCATTTTAGCAAAATAATTTATTGTCATTCTATAATTCCAATTATTTATTAAATCATTTTTATTATATCCTTAATTATTTATTATGAAATAATATATATTAAGAAATTACACGATAATTTTTATATATTAAAATATTAATAAAACTTCTTAATTAATGTGTCTAAATCTTAAACATAAGACTAGAAGCAGAGTATATAAAATAAGAAATGTTACTTCCTCTGTTTTTATTTATAAGATTTAAATTAAAAGTGACTTTTGTTTCTTTAATTTTTATAAGACTCAAATCGTATTATTTCTTGTGTTAATTATTTTTACACTAAAATACTTTTAATTAATTGTATTGGTAAACAATACTTATAAAAGAGGGAATAATTCATACCAAAACCAAGAAGAGAGAGAATAATATTAATGATTGGGATAGTTTTGAAAAAATTTAAATTTAAGAAATATTATTATTAATTAAAATAACTTTTTTTAATTTGAAGAGTTAAGTAACTGAATCTTATAAATACAAACAGGTGGGTATTACATCCTCTTTGAGTATTAACTAAAGAATATAAATAGAACATTTTTATAAAAATATAATTCCATGTTTTAAGAGTTATTTATTTATTTATTAGTTTCTTAATTAATGTGTTTAGATACTTGTTAACAGAATCTTAATAAAATACTATATGTGTCGTTACTTTTTGGAAATTTCAAACATGGCCCACGAGTTATAGAAATTTAATAATTCTCTCTCCTTCAACCCTTTGAGGCCATGAAGGTGCCACGTATAACTTAGCGGGAAGATAACGAAGATGAAGAGGAAATAAAATGCCCCTTCCTCAAGGCTTTATAAGTTACTATAACTCTTAAGGGTAACAAAATTAAAGTAACAAAATTGATGCCCAATGTGGAAACAAACGCAGAGGCTCCTAAGACTAGATAATGCAAAATACGGCAGAATTTACTTTGGTTAATTCTCGAACGATTCTTGATTTTTTTATTCCAAAATTAGTTTTTTATACTACTATAATTGTTTGTGTGGGGAGGTTTTTGTTTGTTCTGTACTCTTTTTTATTTTTTTTTATTGTGTTCTTTTTCTTTTTTTCTTCTGATTTTCCTATAATAAGAGAAATGTTGGGAATTTATGAGGCTGTGGAGCTTCAGTGTGCTTGAGTGTGCAACTAGAAAGTTTTTGTTGTGTGGCTCTGTTGTGAGGTTGGCCTAGCAGAAACAGGAGATCCTCCTATGGTGACACTGGTACCTCTCTCTCTCTCTCTTTTTCTATCTCTTCTTCTTTCTCTCTTTGTCTCTCTGTCTCTATTACATGTGTCTCTCTATCTATCTGCTCGTTTATTAACTCTGATGGGTGGGTGGTGGGAAATTCTGATCAATTTGGATAAAGTTCGGTACTTTTTTGGAGGGTCTATGTTTGTTTTTCCTAGTGTTGGACTTGAGAAACATTTAACCTTTGCAGATGTACTGTTTATTTTTGTTGGCTTGGTTTGGTCTGCTGAATTTTAATATACCCCTTTTAATAAGTTTGCCTTTTTATTTAATTCTTTTTTAAATTTATATTGGTTTTTTTGTATATAAAGGGATAGATTGCACACTGAAGATTTTGCGAATTCATGGTGCAGACCTAACAGGAAGTTGTGATCGTGTTCAGTGTGAAAAAAAGGTTGAGAGGTTGATCTTGATTGATATTGGAGTCTTTGTGATTTTTCTTGAGTTAATGAAATGAGTTTGAGTTATAATGGTGATGGTCGAGGTGCAAGGGTGTGAGGCAAGTTGGAGGAGAACCATAGTTTTTGGATGTGATGTTTTACTTGGCCTACATGCAACTCTAGCTGGGTGAAGATGGAGGGTTCTTCTGGGTCTGCTTTTCACAATTCTGGCAGTTCTAGGGCCTTGAATAGTTCCGGAGTCTCAGATAGGAACCAAAGGGTTCATTGTCCTCAAAGGAACCCTTTTTCGGGTGAGGCATCACAGAATTCGGGGTTTAGAAAGGAAACGGATAGTGTTCTGTTGGCTCAAGGTGATCAGCCTAAAAATTTGAGTGGTGGGCTTTCGGGTTTGTGTGAGGATGAGGTGGAGGTTGACCCCTTTTTCTGTGCTGTAGAATGGGGTGATATTAGCTTGAGGCAATGGTTGGATAAACCTGAACGATCGGTGGCTGCCTTCGAATGCTTGCACATATTTAGGCAAATAGTAGAGATTGTTAGTGTAGCGCATTCTCAAGGAGTTGTAGTTCACAATGTGAGGCCTTCCTGCTTCGTCATGTCATCTTTCAACCATATCTCGTTTATTGAATCAGCATCTTGTTCAGATACTGGATCAGATTCTTTAGGAGATGGAATGAACAATCAAGACGGTGAGGTTAAAACTCCAACATCTCTCTGTCCCCATGATATGCATCAGCAGTGTTTGGGAAGTGAAGATTTTATGCCTGTCAAGACTTCAACCACCCCTGCTCGGTCAGATTCTAGTTGCATGCTGTCGAGTGCCGTGTATGCAGCTCGTGCATCATTGATAGAAGAAACAGAAGAAAATAAAATGAAAGATAGGAGAAAGGATGAAGAAGTAGAAGGAAAGAAGCAATCATTTCCAATGAAACAGATACTGCTAATGGAGATGAGTTGGTACACTAGTCCTGAAGAGGGTGCTGGTGAATCTAGTTCTTGTGCTTCAGACGTTTATCGATTGGGGGTTCTCCTTTTTGAGGTTCGTGACAGAAATTGTTCAACTCTTAAGTTCTTATATTTTAATAGGGTACTTTGGTATTACAAAGGAAGTAAGATATAGCATTTTGATGTACTCTAATTTGATTACCTTACATGTTACAGCTATTTTGTCCGCTCAGCTCAAGAGAAGAAAAGAGTAGAACCATGTCTAGCCTTAGACACAGAGTTCTTCCTCCACAGTTACTTCTAAAGTGGCCTAAAGAAGCTTCATTTTGCTTATGGTTACTGCATCCTGACCCTAGTAGTCGACCAACACTCGGGTAGTTATCCTCATCACATGGTTTTTACTTTTTGCATATTACATATCCAAATTGTTTGTGACATGTCCCATTTACCTGCCATTTGAATGCCTGGTTTTCTTTTTCCTTTTTGTTTTCTATTTTTTTTCAATTCATGAGATGTTAAAAAGTTTCGATTCTGCTAATTGGCAATTTATTTCAAATTAGGTCCTTAGAAGCTGATTTTACGTTAAGTTTCCTGATTATTTAAGCTTCAAGATGTATGATTTACTTATCTCTTGGATACAAAGCTCACTATGAAGTGTCTATTTGAGAAACTAATTAGATAGGTTCGTAAATAATATAAGATAAACTTGAACATAATCATGTGATAACTTTTGCACCAATTTTGCGCTGTTGGCTTGTACCAGTTTTGTTAAGAAGTTTTCTATATGATATTTTTGCTGAAGATGGAAGATAGGTACTAAATCATTTGCCAAAACAAATATGACAATATTGGATAAAATTTGCTGACTTGTTTAAATATGTTTAGGAATTTCTATGCTAAATAAGAGTTTTTAATACTTCTCTCTTTAAGCATTCATGAGAACTTGAGGCTTCAATTGGGTTTTGTGTCATAGGAAGACTCAGCAAATCCTTGCACCATATGCTACATGGATGCATTTAGAGTTTGCAAAATTTATACTGTTTTTCCTTGTTCTCTGTTATGTTTCTTAATTTTTTTCATCTGAGCAGATTCCATAGAGTTATATAATTTAGTAGCTAAGAATCAAGTGCCTGACTGATCAAACCATTTTTAATCCTGTAATAAACATTACACATTTTTTAAACCATTTGTTTACTTTCCTAGCAGGGAGTTGTTGCAGAGTGAGTTCCTTAATGAACAGAGAGATGATATGGAAGAACGTGAAGCAGCGATAGAGCTGAGACAAAGGATAGAGGATCAGGAGTTGTTGTTAGAATTCCTTTTATTACTTCAACAGAGAAAACAGGAAGTTGCTGAGAAGTTGCAACATACTGTCTCTTTTCTGTGTTCAGATATTGAAGAAGTGACCAAGCAGCACGTTAGATTTAAAGAGATTACTGGTGCTGAACTGGGGAGTGAGCGTTCAGCATCAAGTTTCCCATCCATGACATTTGTTGATAGTGAGGATTCTGCTTTTCTAGGGACTAGAAAACGAGTCAGACTAGGGATGGATGCTAAAAGCATTGAGGAATGTGACGATGATGTAGGGGATGATCAGAAAAATAATGGAAGTTTTCTTTCAAAAAGTTCACGACTAATGAAGAACTTTAAGAAACTTGAGTCAGCATACTTTTTAACACGATGTAGACCAGCCTATTCCTCTGGGAAACTGGCAGTTAGACATCCACCTGTAACAAGTGATGGTAGAGGGTCTGTTGTTGTGACTGAAAGAAGTTGCATCAATGACTTGAAACCTAAAGAGCAGTGCAGGGAGGGTGCAAGTGCTTGGATAAATCCTTTTCTTGAGGGTTTGTGCAAGTATTTATCATTCAGTAAGCTAAAGGTTAAGGCTGACCTAAAGCAAGGAGATCTTTTGCATTCTTCCAACCTAGTATGCTCACTCAGCTTTGATCGTGATGGAGAATTTTTTGCTACTGCGGGTGTGAATAAGAAAATTAAAGTGTTTGAATGTGATTCAATAATAAATGAGGATCGTGATATCCACTATCCAGTTGTGGAGATGACTAGCAGGTCAAAGTTAAGCAGTATATGTTGGAATACATACATCAAAAGTCAAATTGCTTCAAGCAACTTTGAAGGTGTTGTACAGGTAAGTCGACTGCCATCACTAAATTGTTTATGGTATGTATAGCAGTATTGTAACTTCTCTTTCTTATTCAGTTATGGGATGTGACAAGAAGTCAAGTAATCTCTGAAATGAGGGAGCACGAGCGGCGGGTGTGGTCCATTGATTTCTCATCAGCAGACCCAACAATGTTGGCAAGTGGGAGCGATGACGGTTCTGTCAAGCTATGGAGTATCAATCAGGCAATTCCATTTTTGCACTTGGTGGAATGTCAGCTTTGAAACTAAACGTACTGCAGTCATCTGTTGCATATTTTATGTATATTATGCTGGATGTATAATGAGTTGTTTCTCTCACCTGGGATGTTTCTGCAGGGAGTTAGTGTTGGTACCATCAAAACCAAGGCAAATGTATGCTGCGTTCAGTTCCCCCTGGATTCTGCTCGTGTCCTTGCTTTTGGTTCAGCAGATCACCGAATATATTACTATGATCTTCGCAACCTTAAAATGCCGCTTTGTACTTTAGTTGGACATAACAAGACTGTGAGCTACATCAAGTTTGTAGACACTGTGAACCTTGTCTCTGCTTCCATAGATAACACTTTGAAGCTTTGGGATTTGTCTACATGTGCATCTCGAGTTATAGACTCACCGATTCAATCATTCACTGGTCATGCGAATGTTAAGGTATATCTGCAGACAAAAGTAACTTGTGTATTCACTGCCATGAGTTTTTAGTTATATTTGCCCTAGGGTTTGTTTTATCATGGTCAGTCATATGTTGAGGATAAATACGTAGGCATTTTTATCAACCCCCCGCGTGCCAAAAAAAGAAGGCCTGATGTGTGCGTGCTAGAGTCTCCCACCCCCAAATTAATGTTTCTCTCAGTGAATGGAGTTTATAGTGACAGCTGAGTGATAATTTAGAGTGCCTGATTCCTAATCTTGTTTGTGGGTAAAAATAAAATGTATCCAGTGCATAAGTGTTAAACTTCTTTTTTGGTCATTATGTTGTAATATAAAACAAGGCATTTGAGTAATGATTCCCTCATCACCCAAACAGTAGCCGCATTACACACCTCTCATTTATCTCTCTCTCCCTCTCTTTTTATCACATCATATTACTTACCTGTCTCCTCCTCCAAGCTCTTCTGGGTGTTTACACCTAAGATGTTTGAACCAGTCTTTTTCGTTAGCTTTTAACATAGTCAGGAGCCATCATCCAAATCAATATTTACAGGGAGCTGGAAAATAAATGTTAGACATTTTAATCCTTTGAAACAACGTGATGAATTATTAAGGGTGAAAATAATTAGAATCTTTGGCTCCTTTGCAATTTTACTCTACAACAATGCCTGTTCAATGTTCATGATCTAGTGGCATTCACTGTGTCCTTTACTGTTAATAGCTACCGAGATATTAGGACTTCTGCATTAATCCTTGTTCATGGTGTAGCATATCTTGTTCTCTATGTTTGATATCCATATTCTGTTCAATTTTTTTTTATCGGCAAAAATATATTAATGTAAAGGTACCAGAAGTACCATAAAAATTACAAAGACAGACCAAAGGTTATTGTGTATTTATATGTCTGCTGATACAAATACTTAATAACCAATGATACAAAGGGATCCCTTCCAACGGAGATTACAACCCACTCCTGAACAAATGATAGCAATAACACCACCTAAAGATCCCAAAAATTAAGCTCATTTATTATCAATTGATGGACCTGTGTGACCGTGCATGAAAATTATATTAAAAGTTAAGCTCATTTATTATCAATTTCCAAACATTTTTATGTAAGCCATTTTTCAATTTTGAGGTATCATATAATATCCTTCTGATGCATCTTCCTTTGTCTTGCAGAACTTTGTCGGGTTATCAGTATCTGATGGTTACATTGCCACTGGTTCAGAGACGAATGAGGTATTTCACATGTCCTTTTCTATCAGTTATCTTTTCCTATTGATTTTACATTACTACTGAAGGTAACCTTCTGTGTGGATTAGGTGTTCATATACCACAAGGCCTTCCCCATGCCAGCATTGTCATTCAAGTTTCAGAACACAGACCCTCTTTCTGGCAACGAAGTGGATGATGCTGTGCAATTCGTGTCCTCGGTTTGTTGGCGCGGCCAGTCGTCCACCTTGCTCGCTGCAAATTCCACAGGGAATGTCAAAATTCTGGAGATGGTTTAAGTTGTTGGCCTCTACACAGCAATCTACTACAAAATGATAAAAAATTTGCTGAGCATGACGTGACAGAACCTATGCTTAAGATTATAGCTTCTGTTGCCACTGAATGCTATACAAAGGGGTATATAGATTCCTTGATTATTATTTGCAAGTTGTAACATAACAAATTTTTGCATTAGTAGTTCATAGCGGAAGCAGTTAAAGAGAAGAGTGAGATTGATCACGTGGAAAACCAAAAAAAAGGTCCTGTAGATAGTGTCACATGGAAAAAAGTGAAGGTCACAACAATCTATATCAGATTATTATCACGATTATGATCCATATTCAATTTGATAGTTACATTCACCTAGTGGAAGCTACTCTTTTTGTGTAGAATTCAATAATATCTACAGATAAAAATCTATTGCATTTTCTAAAGTATCTATTGTTTTTAATGTGCTAAGTTGGTGCAAGCTTTGAAGAATTGAATGTCCTGTATCATGTGGATTGTGGAACGTGACACATTAAATACCTTTTATTATGCTCGATTGTGGCATATCAAATATGATTATGTAAATCTTGGCCAAAGATTATGGATGGGTAAATTTTGTAATTTAAATGTTATTGAATAAATTGGTTGTGTTTAATACTATATTCCCATTTTCTCCATTGACTTTTATACCCGTGGACTAGTTATTTTAATTTTTAACTTTTGTAATGGTTAATGGGTTTGTAATCTACTGTATATAAATAAAAATAAAAAATATTTTGTAATATGGGATGATGACATTGCGATAATTTCATGTTTATCAATAGATATTTTGTAATGGTTAATGGGTTTGTAATCTAAGATGTTTGCCATTTTCTTTTTTTAGATGTAAACTTATATTATCAATAGATATTGTTGTGTATTGTTGAAATTTAGACCTAAGTATAATTTCAATTTTTTTAAAAAAAACTAGACCTAAGTATCATAATATATTTGATTTGGATATTCAAGTGTACTTTGAATGCTAAAAAAGCCTTCAAAATTATATTTTGTGTAATAAACTTTCAATATTAATTTATGTATCATGCATTATTTTATTCATATTATTGTGTTATGAATATCAATTCAACTACAACTAAACTATTAAAACTTGAAATAATGTCTTGTTTTGTTCTTGTTTTTTGGTTTTTATGTTCATCATCGAAAATGAATTATGACTAATTCGGAATTCAGTGGAAAGGTAAGTAAAGTCTAGTAAAAAATTGTTTCCACCAAAAATTGGACTTAGGTATTACTCGAATGATTTAATCATAACTTCAACAAATTAATCACTTGTGGTCAATCACTTGATTGTTTTGCACTTGTTTTTAAAAAATTGTTAATCATCCATATAAATAAGGAAATAAATAATAAACTATGAAAACTAATCTTATGAATTAGCCTACATATTTTAAATCATTCTAAAACATAATTTAGATATTATTGGATTATTTTATTTATATATATTCTGACAATCTTGCAATATTAATAGAAAATTGGTAGTGAGATTAGTATTTGCGTGGTTTCAAAGGTACTACCTACATTGGGTTAGCGTTTTATTGTTTTTCTTGCAACCTTGTACAGCGAGAGAAATGAACATTTTCTCTTAAACTATAGGTTACTTGAAGGAATATTATGTATTAAACTCCAATTTCATTATATTGACTAAAAACACAAGTCAATTTGCTTATGGGTGTGTTTGGATGAGGTAATTTAAAATTCTAAAAAAATTTAAATTATGAGAATTTCAAATATTCTAATTGAAATTCTTTCATTTTTAAAATTCTGTTTTTGGATAAATAAATTAAATTTCTTTATTTTTAAAATTTTATGTTTGGATAAAAAAATTAAATTTTTAACATCGTTCAAGATTGTGAACAAGTGCCGCCACACGATATGACCATGATTACTCTCTGGCGACACCTCATCTCGCTTCCCACCATCGGATTCACCCTCAAGAGTGGCAAATCAAAGAACATAAAAATTCCGAAGTCTTGGTTAGGTCGGATATGGGCACGGACCCTTTGCGACCAAGACTCTGACGGAAAATTCTCTTGCGCCACCGGTAACTGTGACTTTGTCAAAGTACAGTGCGTTGGCGGCACCAAACCTCGGATGACATTGGCAGAGTTCACTCTCAACGGTGCCAACAGGTTGGACTTCTATAACTTGAGTTTGATTGATGGTTACAACCTTCTTATGCTAATTGTCGCCAAGGACGACATCAGGGGCAGGTACAGCGCCACCGGTTGCCTCGCGACCTCAACGACGGGTGTTCGGCGAAACTGAGGGTGGCACGTTCGAACGGCAGCCGCGGGAGCGTGGTGTGGTGTGGTGTGCTTGAGCGCATGTGAGTGTCTATAGAAGAATAAAATTTCAATTTCTCACTTTTTAAAAGAAAATTAAAATTTTACATTTTTAGTTGGTTAAATTTCTGTTTTAAAATTTCAAACATTTTTAGTTGTTTAAAATTATGTTTTAAAATTTCAAAAATTTAAATTTTTCATAAAAAAATCCAAACAATGAATTTTAGATTAAAAAATTTTAAATTATATGATAAATTACTTTTCTTAAGTTAAAATTCTCTATCCGTGAAAGTGAATTTTCTTTCTTTCCAGTGCTGTTTTGGGCACGCGTTTTCCTCAATAAACCCAGCACACGCATCAAACTAGAGACTTGTTTTTATGCCAAAAATCATGTAAGGCTGACACACGTGTTTTTTTTTTTTGTCTGCTGTAACAAGAAAACTAATATCCATGACGTACCAGAATTTATAAGCGAAGAGAATGAATACGATTGTGCTTGTTACCTAATAGTACCTACGTTCCTTCGGCCACAAATCTTTTCCAAATTGATGAAACAAGTCAAATATATATAATAGCTACTGAACTAGATAAAACTAACAAATATATATAAATCCACATATGTATAATCCACTGAAATATTGATCATGATAAATAAATGTCTAGCAGAGTTTTTGGCCGATTGAGCCTAGCATTTAAATATTTAATTATCCAAATTCTCTTGTCCATCAAAAAGATGGTGGCTCATGAAACATGAAGTAACAAAAAGCATAAACAAAAATGTATAGAATTTCCGGGATCATGATGTTGCTAAAAAATTGTGTTACCTCTATAGGTAAAAAGGACCTACAAAAAGAAAGATGACCCTCATGCCATCTTTGGTACTTCACAGAGGCAACTAACTATAGCTAAGTTAATAAATATTTGGGTTTGATTTGCTATATATTATGAATGAGGTGCAATTGCACTCTAACATCAAAAAAGTTTTCTCCCTTCAAGTAGATGCTGGAATACTAATGTACCTGGCTATAAGAATAACCTTCATCTATCCAACTCTTCCATTTCCAACCAGAAAAAGTTCCCAACGGGATCTATTTACACTGATCCTCACCAGATTTAGTCTTCAATGTTAACCCTGCGACAAGGCGATGAAGTCTTTGAGATCCCGGACCAGGTTTGAGTTTATAAATGTTCCCAATCTCGGAGCATTTGGGTCTGCCGGTGCACCAACCACCGAGCGGGAATAGTCCATTTCTCTTACGGAGAATCTTTTTATCAATCCAATCCAAGGCTGGATCATCTTGCTTAAATTTTCTTGCAAAGGCAGCACCACTTTCAACCATTTTGTCTGTGTCATTGATGTTAAGGACGTGAGGGTGCTGTTTAGGAGGGACGTCCCAGGCAATGTAATGCAAGTCACTATTGACAAGGGTTTTAGCCCATTCTGGCTCATTGCATGCAACAGTCTGGAAGTAGCCTTCAGGGGAAGACAGAAAATTAGTGTAGTACATGAGAAGGGTCCTTGGCAGATTGTCCCATCCCCATACAATATATTCAACAAAGTCGTGTGATAAAACCATCCATGCAGAACCTGCAATGTAGGTACAATAATTCAACAAAAATCATCAGAAAGCAAAGTAAATAGAGTAAATAGTATATGCACTGACAGTGTGTGGGGCTTTTCATGAGTAAATTGTTTAGGGCTTTTAAGTTGTCAACCAATAAAAAATTATCATATATTTATAATTTTGTCGACTTTTACAATAACTAACTTGAAAGTCATCCCTAACATGATTTTAGATTGGTTGACATTATAAAAATCCTTTACACTGTCAATAAATAGATTTTCAATTAAATAAAATAACAATGAAAGTGGGGAAATGATGGTAAGCCATAAATCAGTCATTTGGCAATTGGTGTGTATTAGAAGCAGAATTATTTGATTAATGGTTTAAGATTGACTAATCTTCACTTCCCCACCCTAAAGGGGGAAAAACAATTTTTCTTAGTTCAAAAGCCCAAAAGGAAAATCTTTCGTGAAACAAGCACATTTTACTGATTGTAAGAACTTATGTTTTTTGAAAATACACAAGGATATATTTTAATTCTACCCTAAGAAGCTATGTACTAGGTGAAAATTAAATGAACCACATAACTTAATGAGATTTCAGACCCAAGGTGATATTATCTTATCAACAATCCAGAAAAAGTGATCAATGACAAAGAAATAAAGGTAGGAAGGAGAAAACTAAACATATATCTAGTTTCATTCTCTTAGGCTAAACCATTCTTTTTCAAAATTTGCATATGTGAACCTGTAGAAAAATTATCAATGATCAATGACAAAGAAATAAAGGTAGGAAGGAGAACACTAACCAGTGAATAATTTAAATGCTGTTGGCAGAGGTCTCTTAGGATTGACCCAAAATACATCAGATTTGGTTGACATGTAAAGCCCAGGGTCTACAATTAAAGGCATTGCTCGTTTATCACTGCATATGGTTCAACTCATCATTATGTAAGGGCTAATATGTCATGGGGGAGGGGACATTTCATTAATTATATGTCAAGGATTACTTATATCAGGTGAAAAAAGAGAAGAAAAAACTTACAACTTCCACCCTAACCGACTTGTGTGCTCAATGAAGTTAAGGCCTCTATCTAAATCTGAAAAAGTATATAGCAGATCTGCACAATTATAAACTCACATTAGTCCAAAAATAATTGAGCAGAACAAGTTGCAATATTAAAAAGTTGGAATCAGAACAAATACTAATAGAAACAATGACATATGATAATAAACTAACCATCCTGTGTCACAAGAGGATAGTCTGAAGCACTAAGATTAATAAACCAATCCCAGTCTTTACTTCTCTTGAGCAGAATGGCACAAGCATGAAGAGTATTAGCAACCATCGTTGGTCCTCTGTAAGTGACCATGTTAGCCTTTGTGATTACAAAAACGTTTCCAACCTCAGCGAAGACATGTTGTCTTTCAATTCTATGTGCAATCTCCATCCTTTCCTCTAGCGGCGACTCAAGGTCCATATGAACAACATAATGGTTTAGGGGATGATAAAGTGCATGAAGGGTTCTCCAAAGCTTTTCCAAATCACCTTTGGAGCCTGAAATCAAATAAGCAAAACGAGGAAGCGCAGGCCTAGCTGGCGCTTGAGAAGGAGAAGCCTTCCTCTCCACAAAAACTGGCTCAGTTTGGTTTGAGAAATGAGAGCGTAAATGAGACGGGAGAAAGAAAAACAGTGAATTCATGGAGTGAATTGAAGAGACAAGACCCATGTTGAAGGATGAGACTAGTAAGAGCATGCATATGGCAAAACACACTATAAAAGGATATAACCATTTCTTCTCTACGTTTAAGAACCCCATAACTGAGAACTACCATGGATTGTGATACTTCACATTCTAGATTCCATCAGTAACTAAAACACAATTTGCCAATTCACCATCAAACAGCCACTACAAAACACATATATTTGGCATCTTCTTCATATATATATCGTCTCAACAATCTCTGCCTCTGAATAGTGTCTGTTGCATCAAAATCAAATATTATATTCAACAAAAAGTTTATAATTCTCTTGTGGGAATATACTAATTATTTAATAAACGAAGGAATCACAGTTCCGTAATCAAACGGATTAAGCATCAATAAATAAACCAAAACTAGAAGATACGCATCTAAGCATGTCTAGTGAAACGAGACCAACCTGAGCATAAACAGAATCGGAAAAAAAAAAAACCCACAGAATATTAAAAGCATTAAACAACAACAGGTTTTGTTCTTGACATGACGAGCTAAGAAGAAAAAGAGGTAAAAAAAATAACGAATGGTGGAACAAAATTGATTATCATAACACAATAGCTAGAAAAACAATGATCTAGAACAAATCGGTGAATTGGTTGGGATTAAATCAAGATAAATGTTATCTCAAACAATGGTCTATATATTTTATCTCTAACTGTTATTTTAAAAATATTAATACAATATGATCATCGAAAGAAACAACATAAAAAAATAACTGAAAAAAAGGAGAAAACCCAGATAAAAAAAATTAACTAATTGAAATTTTTTACGACCCTTGAAACAGCAGAAACATAAGAATAAAGAGAAAGGAAACCACCTGCATCTGCATGACAAAGAACAATAGAACACGAGCTGAAAGATAAGCTTAACTCAAATAAAACTGTTTAGTGTTAATCAGAATTATGCAGATCACACTAATGAATGAATTTTACTGCAGAGATAAACACGAGGGACACACCAGTTTGTGATGGAGGACGCGTCCACGTCTAAGAACACATAAGAGAGAGAGTGAGAGAGTGAGGATCTAAAATGTTGAACACATAATAATGAACAATGAATAAGAGAAGAGAAAAAGGAGTTTTTTTTTTTTTTGGTTTTTTTATTGAGTGACTTGTAACTTGTAAGGTGTACGTTTGTTTGTTTAGTGCTTCAAAGTCTCTACGTGTCAGACAAAGCGGTTCCATTTCTTTTTGGACTTGCTTAGCCTATATATAATCAATTTAGAATAATGTTGTAATGTAAGTGTGTTGTTGGATGGTAGTAGTTGCTAATTATTAATTCAGTTATAAATTTGTATTTTTTTATAGTTAAACTAGTAATAGGTACTCATAATTTGTCAAAAAAAAGTACTCATAATTAAAAGTTTTCTAGTAATTTCATTTGATTTAATGTTTAATATCAAAAGTATTTCTTTCAAGCCTAGTCGTGCAAGCAACTAATGTATATATATGCAGTTTTATTCATTAAATATAAAATAAATTACACCAATTTCCCCTAAGATTAACGTTATTACACTTACACATTTTTTATATTTTCACCCTATAGAATGTTTCCTAATTTTTAAAGTTTGTTACACTCACCCTCTACTTATAACAAAGTTGTTTCATGTGCGTTACATGTGTAATTTTAATGAAATATTTGGACAGTTATGTCCTCTTCTTCCTCATAAAACCTGTTAGCAATTACAGGTCATGAAACTCTTCAAAAATTTGAACACAATTTTTTGCTTAGAGAACATCTTCTCATGCATTTTTTGGTGTGTTTCAAGTAAGGGTTCAAAGGTTTGTGGTGTGTTTTTTTTCCCTATCTATATCTCCTTCAAGTGCGTTTTTGTGAGTTTATGTTGGTGTGGATGACTTTTTTTTGGGTTCATAAAACAGCCCCTACATAACATGAAATATGAAGTTGTTTGGCAAACCCAAGCCTATGCTTAAATGAGTTTGTAAAAAAAAAAGTATCACAATATGTCAGTTACATATCCTAATTCCCAATTATTCTTTTGGCTTGGATTTTTGGTATTTTCTTCTTTGCACCTCCAGCTGTGTTAGTATTCCCATCTTGATTGGAAGATTGGCCTGCAACCTCAGAATTGGTATGTGATTCCTTACAGTGAAATAACAAGATAAGTCACAAATAGTTTGTTGAGAATTTTAGCTTCAAAACTGATTGGTTTAGGGAATACTTGAAAAGTGATTCCAGATTGTTGGGTTTGAGGAACTTTAGATTGGTTTGTGTTGGAGTTTCGAAGCTGCACAGATCCAACTTCTCTTGTGCTACTTGGTTCAGTGTTTTCAGCATGGACAGGTGCAACTACTCATTGGCATATACTTGGTTCAATGTTTTGAGCATGGACGCTGCAACTACTCTTGTGCTACTTGGTTCATTGTTTTCAGCATGGACATGTGCAGTTGAATGGTTTCGACAACATTGTCATTTCCACTTTGGACATTAGTAGCAACATCATAATTTGTTTTCTACAAAATCAATCAGAAAATATGTCATTAGTAAGACATTGGTAATAATAATGACTAAAATCATTTAAGGTAATCATGTCTATAACTTGTTTTTTGTTGTTTTGTTTTCCTATAGGAGCCCTTTAGCAAGTCCTACTATTATGACCAAATACTTTAGCAAGTCCTACTATTATAGGAAAAAAGATTAGGTGGCTAGCAAAAGCTCAAACCCACTTCAAAAATCTTCTCCCAATCTTTTATATGTTGAAGCTTCCCCTCTCTCTCATTTTCTCATTTCCTTCTTTTCTACCCAAGCTTGTCTCCCTTACTAGAGCTAAGAGAGTAAAACTCTACCCAATTGAAGGTTTTTCTAGTCCAGAGCTTCCTTAAGTGCCTATTGTAATATGTTCTTCTATTTGAACATACAATAAGATTTGGGAATGACTGTTCTTGTAGCACAAAGGTTCTCTCTTTAGCATCCCTCTCAAAAAATTCTTACAATTTTAGGGTAAAGGGTCTATCCTATACTATATTGTGTTGAGATATTGAATTTTTGATTGATTAGATTGTTTTTCACTTTTTCATTTTGAACCTAAGTTGGAAAATTTAGGATTTTTCACAAATTTGCAAATGATGTGTCACCGAACTAATGAAACAAACGATCCAACAACTAAATCGACTCGACCATTGTTGCAGTTCTTGGTACAACGGGTCAAACCGATCAGACCGAGTTTAATAACACTAGTTAGCATTGCATATGGGTAAACACATAAGTTGAGAATGTTTGATGAGCTCTTAACCTAATGCTTAGTATTTTCGTGGTAGCTAACGGGAATGAATCCCTATAGATTCAAGGTCTTGCAAAACCTTACAAAAGTAAGTCAACATCTACACTTGTTTATTTTCGATGCAATCACAATTCATCCACATGATCAGTTGTAGGTTGTTTCCGAATGGTCAAAGAGTGAGACTATGTTAGAGGATGTATCTATGTTGATCGCCTGAAGGTGAAATTATCTATGAACTCAAGTTTGCATGCCATGCCATGATGCATTTGCATATGTAAATCACAGTGTGAGATGAAATTGGGTATTGGATGATAACAAAATTATTTGATTTATGTTTGTTTGTTTAAAGTTCTCTTAAGAGGTAAAATTTATTATGTCCCTTTATATTTAAATACACTCTCTTTTATAAATAAGTTTAACATTGTATTTTGTGTTGTGTGACCAGTATACATAATTCTAAGTATAAGCAGATCATGTTCAAATGTGAATTCATCTAATCCAACCTAACCAAATTATATTATTGTGAGTTGGATTGAGTCATTAAATTTTATTGATTTCAGTTTAATGAAAGCAATTAAAATTAGATTGGATGACGAATTTGAAGTTTTGGATCAGACCAAAATCTAACTCAATCCGTATGCAATTAAATTACTAATAGAAATCATAAATAAACTCATATCATTCTCAAGATAATATATATTTTTATCTTAAGACAATACACTGGTTTGGGGTTTATCTTTTTTTAATACTTATTTTAAAGTAATACATTTTTTATGAATAGTACCATGAATATATATATATATATATATATATATATATGAGTTTTTTTTTTGTTTATCACAATATTTTATGAATATTGATTTTTAAAAATATCATTATTATTCTGTAAAAAAAAGATCTTTATTATTTTTGAATTTGAATTTTTATTTAATTCTTTTAAGACTTAAAGATGTAGCAATTTTTTAATGACCTAACTCAATAATCAATGAAATCCAATTTAAATTGGATTTGATTGACAAAATAAAAAAAATTCATTGAATTAAATTAAAAAATAAACAAAATTCAATTCTTCAATCAATCCGAATCATTCAAACTACTACTAGTTATGAGAAAGATTAAGAATTTCACTTTTTTTAGGACAAAGAATTCCACTCTTTAAGTTATATACCAAGTTATTATATAAAAGTAAATATTTAACAATAAATTTAAATTCGAGTCTGCAATAGTTTTTTTCATTAAACTTTTAGTAACCTCTTTAACATGCCCCTAACACCCTATTGTTATTGGATAAGATAAGATTGATGCATGATATACTAGTACCCCCCATTTGTAGTGTGTACCATCCCCATCTGTTTTAATTTGTCTCTTTTTCAGGCCTCACCTGCTTACCATTTTTTGTTTAATTCAATTCTTTCAACACCCTCCATCTAAACAATAAAAAGTATTTGTGTATTTGGCTGTACTCGTTCAACTTTTTTTTCCTGAATAATAATACCAACTTCCAACGGGGACCAGTGGCAAGTAAAATAGAAATTAGAAAGATAAAGTAAAAAAAATAAAAATAAAAATAGTAGTAAGATATGCGATGTCACATGTCAGAATGCGCATTGCACGTGGAGAAAACCATTGTGAGTAGTTAAGGGTATTTATGTACTTTACATTCGGACTACTGTTATGTTTGTTTGTTCTTACTTCCACAGTTCCACTTCCCATCCAGATCTAGGACGCGTTCCTCGATTTCAACGCCTAACCACACACACCTCACTTTTTAATGCATAAAATATACTTAATGACTTTTTTTCTTGACAAAAATGTGTTACGATAATTTGTAAATTAATCATGTCTCTGTATTATTTGTACTATGTTTTTTTTTTCGTTTTAATTCGTATATTTTAAAATTTTACGTTTTAGTTTTTATATTAGAATTTTTTAATCTGTAATATTTAAGTAGTTGTTATGAGTTTTATTTAATGCGATACTAAAACCTAAAATATTTATCGTTTACAAAACTAATGCTGAAAAACATATGGATAATAATATCAATTGGTTGTGGATATTTTCTAAGGGTTAGTCTTTTTCTTTAACTTAAAAAGGGTCTTATAAGAATTTTTTTAAAAGCCAACAAAATTTTATTAAAACAAAAGTTTGAAAAGAAGCACAATATTTTTGCATTGTATACTAATAATAATAATAATAATAATAATAATAATAATAATAATTTGATACTAATAAAAAAATTGTTTACTTGACTGATATTTTAAAGATATTCATTAAAATTTGGAAGAAAAGAGAAAGAACAAAATTAGGATTATATAGTACATCGGAATTTAAAATTTAAATTAGAATTAGTTAAGATTACAATTATATTAAAGTTCAATTTATCTAAACAAGAAAGTTATTGTAAGAAAACAAAACAAGAAAGACATTTTCAATGCTTCCCTTTCCCCATATAACAAGAAAGATATTGTAACAAAAAAAAAATTTTAAATATTCAGTATATCAATATATAATATTAAATTAAAGAAAAGAAGAATACTGATAACACTCCCTCAAACACTATTTGATTTATGGGCAAAAAAATAATCTCAATTCTTGATGTCAATTTATTGAAAATTATAAATTTTGCAAACATTTCTCAATATTTAATTCAAAATAAATTTAAGTAATGACATGTAAAATAGAATAAATTGTAAATAAAAATAAAATTAAATATTCAATACAATAAAAGTTACCTGACTTAAGAAATAAAATAGTTTTTAAACACTAGGTGAGAATATGTGCCACTTTAGCAAAATATGCTATGTCAATATAAAAAAGTGCCACGCCACATCGACTAATTGTTAAATTAAATTAATTTTAATTTTAAATTTTAAATTAAAAAATATATTTTAAAATATAAGAACAAACTAAAATACTTAACAAATATGATTAGGATAAGACATATGAATATAATGATAATAACTTCTAAAACTACTCTCTTTTAAAAATGACTCCTCAAAATTTTATCGTTCAATAATAATTCTTAAAAACACTTTCATTCAAGTTGATTCTTTTTTTAGTGAATTGGAAATTCAATTTTCTATTATTAGACTAGATTTGGTGAAATAAAAAAATAAAAAAATATAACTAACATGTGAAAATAAGATTTAAAGAGGATTATTTTTAAGCTAAGATTTAATGTTTTGATTCATAATTTTGGACTAAAAGACTGTTTAATTAATTTAATTTGTTAAGATTTTTTTTTATCAGTTGATTTGTGAAGATTTGACTAAGAAATATCAATTTAATCATTTTAGGTAAAAGAAAATTGAATACCAAAATTGATTAATTTTAAAAATGAATAAACTTAATTGATTTAAAATAATTTAAGAATTAACAATAACCAAAAATATAATTACATTTTTTAATAGAGTAAAGTAAATATATACTTTTAGTATAATTTTTTTTATACAGTTAACTAACAATAAATTATCATTGATATCACTGTTGGAGTAATTTTTGTATGAATTATTTATTATTTTAATAACTCTTTTAAAAGAATTAGTTTCTATGTATTATCAAGTAAATTTTTTTATACTAATGTTTATAAGTAGTGGTATTTGTATCTTAGGTTAGTTTGATTGTAAAAAAAAATCATTTGAACCAAACTTATGAAACAAATGCGATTTAATTTTATTATATTTTTATTTAAAATAAAATATGTAAAAAAATCAAATCAATATTTTGAAGTTTGATTCAATTTGATTTTTATAATTTTTATTAAAATATTATTTCATTAAAAATTATATATTTTCTTTTCATCTTTTAAAAAATGTAATTATATTTTTGGTTA
>PYAF01005245.1:1190795-1212592 GCA_007407185.1 Glycine tomentella | reverse complement strand
AATTTAAGAAAAAAAATCATCCAAACAAATCCAAAAACAATCGATTTGATTAGATATTTATTTATTTTTAACAATTTTTATTTTATTTTGGATGATTTAGATTTAAACCCCTATTTATTAGATAAATATTATAATAAATATAATTTTTAAGATGAATATTATAAAAGTAAAACTTATCATATGTTAATTTCTAATTAGATAATAACATAAGAACTCTTTGTATGATAATACACACTATTGTCTTATTTTCTTTTTAAATATAAAGAAATTATTGAAAGAAGAAATATTTTATTATAACATTATTTAAAATCAGGAAAACTTTATTAAAATACTTCTTTTACTATTCTTAAGATTTTGAATTAAAATTAAAGTGTAATGTCTTATTTATTTATTTATATGATTAATCATGATCCAAATCTTCTTAATATTTATAAGAGCATCCAATCCCTTTTGTTTATAGTATAAATAAGACTGTATACAGTTGCATCTCCGCTTTGTCTCTCTGGAACTGGTTTTTGGTTCTCGTTTAAGCCATCATAGGGAGGAGGGGCTTGTCGGGTCAAAGAGGTGCAACAGAGCGAGATCTGACTCATAATTTGGCGACCCTTTTGAATAAAGAGGTTTTTTTTTTTTTTGCTGTAATTCACTTGGTTTACATTTGGGTATTCTCTCTATCATTGCTTGTGTGGTTTTTGGTTTCTTGGGGTGTTTTTTAGGCTCAAAGATTTTGTCTTTCTCTTGATGCATCCATGGTGGCTTGATTGTTTTATGTTTTCAGATCATGCCTTTTTGGTGTTTTGTTCTGATGTTTTTGTCTTCATTCTGTGATTTGGATTTGCATGTTGGGTTTGGTCATAGAAGAAGGTAATTTTGGCCTGGATTGTTTTTTTTGTTTAAATCGTGTTTGCTAGCTCTGTTGATTGTGGTTTGTTTGATTTGCATGTTTGAGATGAAGGTGATAATCTTTAGATCCCTTTGTTCATTTCACCTGATTGGTTGTCTGTGATCAAATTGATATCACTATATGTGTCTATGTGTATATGTATGCCTTTCATTATTTGATAATAATGATACACGGTTAATGTTTCGTAAAATTTTTCTTATTGATTTGTGATTTAGTATTTGTGTACCTGCTTATTAAGCCCGTGGATCAAAATATTGAACTGTATATGCTCATGATTCTTCCCTATATTGCATTGGAATTAGGTTACTTGGATTTTGTGAGGTTGTCTTGTAGTTGGAGTCATGGCGGGTGAGGTTGTGGGATTTGAGATGGTTCAAGGACCAGTGGAGAATGGTATTGAGGGAGGAAAACCTGTTTTGAATGAGAAGGAGAATGGCAAGCTCGAAAAAGATGTGGGAGCTGCTGTGGATGCCATCAAATTTGGGACACATGGAGAGGAATCTGCCAAAAAGAAAGGGAATGATGTTTCAGACGTGAATGCCCCGAAAGATGCTGCTGAAGATTGGCCTGCACCTAAGCAGATTCATTCTTTTTATTTTGTCAGGTGGCGGCCGTATGATGATCCAACCATCAAGTCTAAAATCGATCTGTCTGACAAAGATATTAGCAAGAAAAATCAAGCTCGGTTTCAGATCACTGAAGCACTGAAGGCAAAGCGGGTGAGTTGAGAATAATTCATCGTGGTTGCTAGTAAAAAATTTAGTCACTTTTAGTGTATTTCAAAATGAGAGGATGATTATCTCAAAGGCGCGAAAGCAAGGCCCCAGAAGAGGTCAGCACCTTATGTGTGTTGTAGTTGTAGTCGTAACTGTAAAAAACCCTAAAACTCAAAGGCACTTTTAGAATAATTCATTGTGGTTCCTTGTAAAAAAATTAGTCGCTTTTAGTGTATTTCAAAATGAGAGGATAATTGTCTCAAAGGCCAGCGCATTATGCGTGTCGTATTCGTAACTCTAAAAAACCCTAAAAGTCAAGCTCTCTAACGGCTTGTTTGTTTTTGTTTTAAAATTTCCCAACCGCAAACACGTGTTAGATAGAATGAAGATTTTTTCCCTTCCTACAAACCAGTATTGGGAAGTGTAATTTTTCCTTGATAATTGTGTGAACTTCCGTGTGCGTTTGTTAGAATGTAAATAAAAAACCTCTGATTTGCTACCATGATGTTTTTGGTTGATTTGAGAACTATGGTGATTCTATTATGCTAATGGAGATAAAATGATCAGAATATTAAGGAAGAAAACTAATTGTCAATATTTTGGACACTTTGCTGCAAGCAACTTAGTGTTTTACAAAATTAAACATTTGATATTTTATTTTTTCTATAAATGTTATGCTTGAGTTGTTACTTTATATGGACAATTAATGCAAAAAAATCAAATAATTTATTTTCTAATGTTGACATGTTTCTTTCGTGAGGCATGTATGGGTTTTGATGCCTCTTGACTGAAGGGTGCATTTTCGCCTTTCATTCAACTATGGATTGTCCTTTCAATCAAAGTTTTGTATTTGCAGAGTGACATGATATGATGATTCCTTCTCAATGAACAACATCTAACATAATTACATATCTTGTCTTGCTGCAGTCAGAACGAGCAGAATTGATTTCTCAGGTCAAGTCTCTAAGAGGCGACAGTAGGCAATTTCAGAGTATTGTGGATGAGAAATTGAAAGAGATTGGACCTCTGCAGCAAGCACTGGGCAAGCTGCGGACTGCAAATAATGCCGGCCGGGGTGGTTTGTGTTCATCTGAGGATGAACTTAACAGTGTTGTATGTTATGAGTCTGAGTTCTTTTTAGTCCAGCATTCGTCAATTTGTCTAGTTAATCCCAACATCTATTCTCCCTTCACTCACTACTCCTGTGTGCTTTGATGGATGCAGATATATAGTTTACAATATCGCATACAGCATGAGAGCATTCCTTTGACTGAGGAAAAACAAATCCTCCGAGAAATCAAACAGCTTGAGGGGACAAGGGAGAAAGTTATTGCTAATGCTGCAATGAGGGCCAAGTTACAGGAATCTATGGGGCAAAAAGAAGCCATTCAAGATCAGGTTAAGGTAAGATGGTTTTATTTGTATCTTTGTTAATGAAATTTCCCCAAAGTGTTCTGAATAAATGTTTACTTTTATTATTCAAAAAGTTTTGAGAAATTAATTTCCCATGCAGCTTATTGGTGGGGATTTGGATGGAGTGAAGAAAGAGAGAGAAACAATTCGGTCCAAAATCAAGCAAATTGATGATGCACTGAAAGCCATAGACAAGGATATCCAGTCTCTACAGGAGGAACTGACAGCTGTTTCTCAGAAGAGAGACAAAGCTTTTGAGAGCATACAGCAGCTAAGAAAACAGCGCGAGGAGGGGGTATGTTTCACTTTAAAGTATGAGCAGTGCAGGGTGATATTTTTAGGGTGTGCTTGGTCAAATAGGTGGAAAATGAAAATGAGGAATACAGGGAATGCAAAATGGAGTGAGATGGAATGCAACATATGTTTCTTATTTTCATCTGGTGTTAGGTTGAGAAGGTGGAGAATGAGGAGGTTTGAAATCATTTTTGTTGAACCGGTGTTGTTAAATAACGGCCATGGCGCCGCCATGGCAGAATGGCATGCTGGATTTTTTGTCAACCACCATAGGCAATTTGTGGAAGGAGGCCCACCATTGCGGCACAATGGCGTGTGTATATGGCAGAATTTTTGCCTTCCACCATGTTCGGCCATCTGCCATTGATAACACTGTTGAACCTTATTTTTGCATTTCCATCTCATTTTATAGGATAAATTTTTGAAGATGGAATGCAATGTATGGCTGTGTGGTTACTTGCACCTTCATCTCTATCAATTTTGTTACCAGCAAGCATTTAGTGACCTCCATTTTGGTTTTTAATCCTTTTAGCTTTATCCATTTTTGTACCACTATAACTTGCTGCTTTAGAAATTTAGTTGACATTTTAACCAGAATATTGGAGTTCTGCCAAACTGGCAATTATTTATAACTATTGACATGAACCCGGTAAAGTAGAATTTTGTAGTTGATGTAAATTTCACGAAAACATGCTTGATGTTGTCATTGATATAAATCTCTAGTAATTTTTTAAATGATTACTAACCTAATTTGTTTATTTCAGTGATATGATTTAGCACTGTAGAATAATAATATCTGAATTTGCATTAACGTTTTCTTGTTCAGAACACCTATTTCTACCAAAGTCGTACAGTTCTGAACAAAGCACGGGAGCTGGCTGCAAAGAAAGATATTAATGCTCTTGATGAAGTTTCACAGACAGAGGTTTGTCCTCATAATATTTGATTCTTTGTAACTATCCAATATTTAATGATGGCATTGCACTTTAACCATCTGATAACTTTTTCCTGACTCTGATGGTTGTGATTGAATCTCATATTTCCCCCTGATTGTAGGTTGAGAAATTTATGGCACTCTGGAACAAGGACAAAGCATTTAGGAATGATTATGAAAAAAGAATTTTGGCCTCATTGGATATGCGACAGTTGAGTCGGGACGGACGGATGAGGAACCCGGATGAAAAGCCAATTCTGGAAGAACCAAAACCTGCTGAAGCTGAAGCATTACCAAAAACGGCCGCAAAACAGCCAAAGGAGGAACCTAAGCCTTCTCCACAAGAAACTTTGCCTGCTCAGAAAGAATCCAAAACCACTCAGAAAGATTCCAAAAACAAAGGGAGGGATTTGAAATCCAAACCGGAGAGTAAGGAGGTAGCAGAAACTGATGAATATGAATTTGAAAATCTCCAAAAGGAGGCCCCTGCCAAAGAGCCTGAAATTGATCCAGCAAAGCTGAAAGAGATGAAAAGAGAGGAGGAAATTGTGAAGGCAAAGCAGGCCTTGGAAAGAAAGAAGAAGTTAGCAGAGAAAGCTGCAGCCAAAGCAGCCATCAGAGCACAAAAGGAAGCTGAGAAGAAGCTTAAGGTGATTTGCTTGTTTGTTGATTCATTTCTTTTTCTCATTCTATAGTTATACATTTCCCTAAACCTGAAACCGCTTTTAATAGGACCGTGAGAAGAAAGCAAAGAAGAAATCAGGCACTGCAGCCATGGCCAACCCTGAGGACGAACTGAAGGATGAAGTTGTCGAGGCTACAGAGCCAGAAATGATTAAAGATGATGTCCAAGCCCCGGCACCAGTGAAGGAAAAGGTCCAAAAGGAGAGTGGCATCAGGTCCAGGGGCCGAGCAAGAGGCCCGGACTCGATTCCAAAAGCTATTATTAAGCGGAAGAAGTCCAACAATTACCTGATATGGGCTGCAGCTGCCACCTTGCTAGTCTTCCTGTTGGCTGTGCTTGTATACATCTATCTTTTCTGAAAAGTTTAGATGCCGAAGGAGCTGAGAAACCAATTTTCTGAGTGGGTGGCCAGGTTTGTGAGGTAGCATAAGTTATGTTCATGTTCTATACATCCTCTTGGGAGAATAGTAGATCAAACACACTTTGTTGTGCTTAGCTCCTGCTTTGGGGAGAAACTGCATGCATACATTTAGCTTTGACTATTTACTTTCAAATTTTGTTCAGATATCATGAGATGTTACTGGAAGCTTGAATTTGTTTCTGTAGTTAATTTGTCATAGGAATGGTACCATGATATACTGAAAAACTTTATGATGATAGATTTTACATGTTGGTTAACAAAAATCTCTCTAGAGAGGGTGACCATGACTTGAGGTTTGATGGTAGAACGTGAATGTCTTCATTTGGCTACAAGGTACCAATCGGAAATAATCAATGAGGTAAGTTCAAATGTTAGGGTGACCAATTTTTGCATGAAAAAAACTAATTAGAAAGTTCAAAATGTATCCCTAAAAAAAAAAGTTCAAAATGTAGGCACAAATAACCAGATACATAATGAGTTAAATAATACTTGAACTCCACATTTAGGCATGTGCTAAAGTTATTTTGATATTATTTCGAACTGTAGATTAGTTATGTCTGTAAGTATTTGTGTTCATGCTAGAATGGGTCATTTTATGTAAATTATACCGACTTAGTACACTGCTGCGTTTGAAAATGCCTTTTTAATTTAAATGAAATTTTAAAAAAAGTTATAGAAGAAATTTTTTAACTTGGAGAACTTACTCCAATTTAAGATGCCTTATATTTTGACATTGTTTTTTTAAAATTATATTTTGATATTGTGAATGCATACACCTATTTGAAATCCTCAGTGGCTTATCAAAACGTATTTTGATCGCGTTGCTTTTTCTAATTTTGTTGCCAGCAAAGTTGTTCCTTCAACCATGAATCAGGGTTTGAGTTGTTTCTATAATCATAATAAAATAAGGACGAACCCTTGCAAACTGTAGAGTAATGGTGTCATTAGTGGCCATGAATTTAGGGTGGATGAAATTGATTCGTGAAGATGTGCTACTTCAATAGCTTTATTTGCCTCTAATTTTGAAATATGTTTTATAAATTAAAATAATGTATGTAACTGAAGGTGAGCATGGTTTGGATTGGATTCGCAGTGAATTTTTATTCGAACCTATCAATTTTAATAAGATCGATTTGGATTGAATTTTTGGATCTTCAACCCAAAGCAAATCAATCTCAATTATGATTAGATTGATTTGGATATAAAAAAAATTTAAAAAGTTGAAAAAATATTACTCACTTAACTTTTTAGGTTAAATTAATTTTTTAGTTGGTTAATATATATTTTTAATTTAATTTAGTTCTTTAATTCTTTTTTGGTTATTTTGGTCTTTTAATTTCTTAAAATGGATTCAATTTGGTCTTTTAGTGTAAAATGTAAGAAATCACACTTTATGACGGTTTTAAACATCCACTAAAATTTTAAATCATCACAAAATGAAAATTTAAAAAAAAATAAATCAATTTTAAAAATTAAAGGATAAAATTGAATAAAAAAATAAAAAAATTAAATTGAATCAATTTTAAAAATTAAAGAACTAAATTGAATAAAAAAATAAAAGAACAAATTCAACTTAAATATTAAATTAAAGGAATAAAAGACTAATTTAACGTATTTTTTATTATTGAATCATTGTTCACTTGACATGAAATCGAATAATTAAATAATATTTTTTAAATAATACCTCGCGTTTGTCTAATTTTGAGTAGTTAAATTTTGTATCATGTATTACTATTCATTGTCTAAAATTAATATTATTTGGTACAAATTAGAGATACATGAAGAAAATCAATTGCTAGATGAGGACGATGTGATCATTTAAAAAGAATAACTAAACAAATTTACATTATAATAGATGACCCATGTCACATTCGTAGAATACACAACTATTTTTTTTTTTACCATATATCATTGTTCATTAACTAACACCAATATTATTCAGTACACATTAGAGAAGCACAAATAAATTTTTAAAGAGAATAACTAAATAAAATTATGCCATAATATAGATAGAGCATCTCCCATTCATGTTATTTCCAAAACTAAATTTTATACCATATACTTAAAGTGATTCAGAAAGTCATTAGAAAAGAGTAGAAGAGTGACATTCAACTGACTTTAACTTTTCTGCACAAACAACACATTGCTTCTTGTACTTTTTCTCAATCTTCAAGCTTGAATATCAAAAGTTTGTTAGAAGAAGAATCTTCCTTTCTCATATAAGATAATATATGTTGAATCTATTATTATTGAGTATCCTATAAAAACTATCACTTCCAAAAAAAGTTTAGATTCCGCTTCCCATTCAACGAGTCTGATTTTCTTATTAAAACTATGATGTTGCTTCAGAAATTAAAATTTCATTGCAAAATCTTCTCAAATATAAAATGTATTAGTTTTATTTAATCTAAAAATCTTTTAGAAGCTAAAGTAAATATGCAACAATCACACATATGAGAAGCATAAATAAAATAGAGAACACACATAATTTATTGTTTCACTCATAAACAAACCTTGTGCATTAGACTAAAATATTACTTAATATTGAAGATAAATATACAAATTCGTCCTTGAATTTACAATGGATCTCGGAAAGATGAAATAATAAAATTTTGTTCTTAAATTGATAAAAAGTGCAATAAATTCATTACATCGTCAAATATCTCAATTAATCCAATCGACCAAATCTACATGTCAATAGTGTGGACCTCTTTCACAACAACAATTTTGTTGCGTGTGTACATAAAAAATTTTGTTTTTTACTACTTGGAGTAATACAAAATGAGGTCAACATTTTGTTGCTCGTTCTTACCAATGCCTACATGTGTACCTTTTGATATTCCCGCCTTATGTAAGTGAAGGTGAGAGTAAGAGGGAGAACGAAACCCTCCGATTAGTGGATAGTTGCCGTTCTCTGATCCGACATTTGAAGAAGATAATTGTAGCCTGTGTTGCACTTGATGAAAAGGTAAGGAGAAGATTATACAAATTGGTTTGGAGAGAAGAAGTTGTTGAGGGAGAAGTAGCTGTGCAAATATATATAAAGCTGGGTTGAGGGAGAAGGAGTATCAGTTGGATTTCAACGTTTACATTGTTGTGGTAAGAAAATAAACATTTCTTCAAACTAACAAATTAATTCATCAAAATTTTTTATGCTTTCAAGTCAACGCAATAAAATTGTCATTGTCAAAAAAGGTCCAATAATACAATTTAGATTTGACTGTTTAGGTTAATATAAATATTTGATGGTGGGACGAATTTGTCATATATTTTATAAATTTAAGAATAAAATTTTATATTTTTATCTCTTTAAATATCTAAGTGTTAATCCTTTGCAAATTCAAAGTCCAAATTTAGTATTTATCCTAATATTTAAGATTAATAGTATGATTTATTTTTATATTTTTTAATTTTTTAATTTTTTATCAAGTAATTGAAGTAAATGATTATTTATAAAGTTAGAAATTAAATAGTTTTATAAAAAAAATGAAGTAATTAGTTTTTTTTAGGATAAGAAGTAATTAGTTGATACTTACATTTCGTTCATAAAATTTATATAGAAGACATATACCAAAATTTTTACTCGACATTAATTGTCATATAAAAATAAAACAGTTACATATTAATTTCCAATCTTAAAAAACAAAAAGAAGAGCTTTGAGGAGGTGTAACATAATTCCTCATGTGGTGTTGAGTTCACGTTCACTCCCATCCCAGTAAAGGTGGAACCCCCATCATGGCTGCTGCAGCCTCTAGCTTTGGAACTACATGGTGTCTTAGAAGAGCAGCTCAGGCTTTTGCAATCTCTCATTCTCATATTCTCCGCAACAATGTTAAACTCTCTTTGCAGAGGAACTTTTGCTCTCATCTTCTCTCCGTTTCTACTTCTTTAGGTCTCCACCTACTTCATCTAATTTGTTTTTTCTTTTAGTTTTTTGGTGCTACCTAAGTACCTATATCTAAATGAATGATACCCATTAAGTTTAATCTTTTAAAACTGCAATCTTTCTGATAAAAGAAATTGTAGGTGCTGAAAATGAAGGCGAGAAATTGTGTTCTTTGACCTGACACGAGAATACGAATAATACCCTGTTATTTTAATTTTGTTAAATCCTGTAAATGCCCCTTCCCTAAACTGCGATTAATTTGAATTATTATTATTGTTTGATCATCGGTTAGAAAAGAGGTGTACTGGGTGATATTAAAGCAGTATTCATGAATTCTTTCGCCACTTTTGAGCTGCTAGTTCAGTAAAGTATGCATGATTGTTGGCGTCTCAATCAATCATGATCCAGTTTCACATTTTTAATGTTTTATGAAGTGCAGCTTCTGGTGTAAGCCAGACAGTACAAGCTCTAAAGGGAGAAGCTGACTTGTTACTCAAAGGAGTAGGAGAAAGAAGTGTAACGAAAGAAGTAAAACATATTCTTGAGATGGTACTTTCTTGTTTTTCTATGGTCTCTAGTCTATAAACATCATTACCTCACACATGGCATGAACAACCTTGGAACTCCTTTTTATCCCTACTTGAAAGTTTGATGTTTATTGTCTGTGTAAAAAATATTGAGGCCCTTTTGACCATTCCGTCTTAAAATCTTACCCTATAAATCATTATTTAATCCCTGACTTGTTTTTCTCTGATTGTTGTCCATTTTTTGTAGGCTAGACGAGCATCATTAAAGCGAGAGATTCTCCACACAGATTTTCTAACCCCTCCAGTGTTAAAAGAATCTATGCAAGTTTTGGAAAAACTAGCAGACGTGAAAGCAATTGCTCAAGGAGGTTACCCTCAGGTAAATATCCAGATAACTGCTTTTCAGTACCCTTGATACATAAGTAATCTGAATTTGTATGTAGACATAACACTTGTATTCTCTAGGCTGAACGTTGTCGGATTTCTGTTGGACATCCAGAAGAACTGACCAGTGATCCAGATATTATTTCAGCATTAAGGTAAATCTTGTAATTTACCAAAATTTTCAAGCTCACCGGATCATTGTTGATGTTCCTAGAAATGTTTGCTAATATTTACATAAAATTACTTTTTTCAGCATTACAGGAAACTTCCAGTTTGAACCTTGCTCGCATGGTGACTTCCTTGGCTCAATTCTTGGTACAGGAATTGTCAGGGAGAAACTTGGAGACATTATATTGCAGGTATTTTTATATTTAAATTTATTACATGAAGGTTCTGTTTGAAACTGCACTCCGTGCACAAAAGGGCGCTAATAGAAGAACGAGAAATGCTAGCAATTAGAAACACACTCTCTGTCATACTCTTTTGAACACACCATCTTTTATTGGTTGAAATTTTTTGGAAATCACACAAAATTGTGGGTCCTAGTAGCTGATATTCAGTTATTAGTTTAGATAAATACATTTATTTGAATTCAGCTGTACATTTAGATAAATACATTTATTTGAATTATAACCCTTTGTATTTGAACTATAAGCTTGGTGGAGGGTTAAACTCATTAGTATTTTTATGTTCCAGTCGTTCCCTTTTTTTAGTTCTTTTCCTCTTCATTTTTCCCCTCCTCCTTTCACCCCTCTTTGATTTTAGCTTATTTTTCATCTCTGTCTTATTTTCACTTTTTCTTCCCCTCTCCCTTTCTCTTTCTTTGTCTTATTTCCGATCTATCATTGGGTTTATCTACCACCGACCCCAATTAACTTGGGTTAAAGGTGCTGTTGATGTTGTATAACCTTATGTAATTATCTAGATGTTAGGATTATCTCTTGGTGCAAATTTGAGATGCTGTTACAAGCACCTACTGCCCTATAAATGTACAGCCTTGGTTCATCAATAAACACATTTGAGAATCACATCTGTTCTCATTATTATAAATCTTATTTAATGATCTCTTTCATGATTTTGTAGTTTTTAATAAATTTCAACCAATAGTAGAATTTGTGTTGGGAGAACTGTGTTGCTAGCACTACTCCAGCAGAACATATTCATATTTTATATCTGATTGAGGAACAGTTACAACGGACAGCTAAGGATGCTGTATAAACATGATTAGCTTCTAATGGACATGCCTTTAGTAGTACATCATAATCTGCCATTTGTTGTATATTATACTAGAAATTTCCTTCGTATGAGTTTTTTATTTGCTGATTTTGTTCTAATTTCCATGTCATCTCTTATAAGTAAAAGATTATTGTCTAATGCCGCTTTTATGTCTAATGTGAATGATTTTCGTTTGTTGTTTGATCACTCAATATTTCTATTATCTTCGACTTAGATCAATAGTGTGTAGAATAGAAGATTATTCATATGACGGATTAAAAAAATGTCAAATCAGTGTCAAAAAGAACGACAAAATCATAAAAGTCAAATCTGTCAAGTAAGCAATATTAAGAAGGGTGACTTCTACATTTGGCTGGAAACTAGGTTGGTGATCGATTGGTTCACTGCAATTTAAGTTTACAGACATGACCTGGATTATATTTTCCCATTTGCATTCATTCTGATTTTCTTTTACCATTTTGTTTGTATTTATTCAAATAACTAGTTGTTTGTTCTGATTATTTTATTGTGTGCATGTACACCAGCCCACACATATTTTAGGAAACTTAGACTTTGTTGCCTTTGTTATCCAGGGGGAACATGGTGCTCAGATAATTGTTGTACCTGAACTCGTTGAATTTCTCATGTCAACACTGGTTAAGGTAATGTTATTTCACTTAATGCTTTTTACAGTTCACCTCTCTTAATAAACATCTAATTATCAGAACAAAAGGTAATGTCTTTCCCTTGTGTGAGAATTATTCTTCACAATATATGAAGGTCTGATGGAACATCCTGCTGTTGTCCTGATGAGACAGCAAATTCAGTACATTGTTTTAAGCAGTTTCTGTTTTGTAAAGTTGTTGGATACTATTTATATTCTGATTGCTTTCTTCTTATTCAGGTTCGTAATGTTCCTGTATCTTGCACTAAGATTCCATTAATTTCTCTTGATTATGAACCACCAAGGTGCAGTATTGACCTGGGCTCAACTTCACGTAATATTTGTGAGTCAGACTTTACCAATTTTGTTTATTGTGCAGAACAAAATCATTCAAAACTATAGAAGCATCACTAAGAGTTGATGCACTAGCTAGTGCTGGATTTAAAGTTTCACGTTCAAAGCTAGTTGACATGATCAGGTTGGAAATCTCTCCAACTTATGTTTGTCGTTTCTGTTTATTTGTAAATTGTTGATTGTCCACACTATAGTTATGAACATTGCAAAAACTTGTGCATAGATTTAGTGTCTATGAATTTGATTAGCTTTAACCACACCAGTTGCTTGGCTTACTCCATGTTTTTCTTCCCCTTTGTTTCAATGTTGCCAATATCCAGAAATGTACTCTTGGTCTTTGTCAACCCTATTGGCAAGTGAACCAAATCGCACAAGTGGTAAATAAACGGTAAGATTGAGTGTTGTGTCCACAGGGATTAAGTTCGCACTAAACAATTTGTGTAAAATCAAGTTCTAAGCAATTGGAATAATTTGTTTAATGGAATAAGTGCGGAATTTAAAGTCTATGAACTAACAAGCAATGTAAAACAGGACAGATTTTCACACAAGCAATTTATTGAATACGTAGAATGCAAAGGTTGTAAACAACAATTAAATGGAATAGTTGGGGATAATGGTGATACTAGACCAATATCTCAGCAAGAATAAAAGTTTTTCTCTATTTAATGAAGTTCCAATGTCATCTCAACTCACTATAATCTTCTAACCTTGATCCCACAAGTGATAGAAGCTAAATCACTTAACCCACTCCTAATCCCTTAGCAAGTGCAGTTAAATGAGTTGATATGAGCAAGAGTCTTTAAGAGACTAATGAACGTCACTCTATCCCTAGAAGAAACACCCATTAGTTACCATTCTCAAAACTCAGTTTTTAAAGCATTTCCCAATGAAAAAGAAAACTACAAGATAAGCAAATGGTTGGTCAATCCACAAACTAACATTAAGAACAGAGAAAAAGTAATAACACTGAATGTTCATTAAAGAGATAGAGAGAATAATTACATGAGAGTTGCTAGTACACCAAATCCCCAACTATGAGAAAAATTAGCCTCTCATTGACATGAGAGACAAAAAACAAGAAGAAATACAATGGACAATGAAGAAAAATGGTTGACAATCAAGAACAAAGGCACCCAAAGAGTCTCAGCCACAATGCACAATGCCCGAGAGTTATTCCCCTCAATCCCAATGAAAAAGAGGCTTAAATAGGTCCAAGAAGGCTACATTGTCGTTTCTTCATAATGGCATGCGCGCTTAGCAACAGCAGCATTGAACTAAGTGACTGCATGCTAAGCCTGAGGTGGCTTAGCCTAAATATTTGGTAGGAGAAACAATTTGAGCCCGCACCAAGCTTCAGTTCTGCCCCATTATCCACCAGATGCTTGCCATGTGGCCTTCCAAGCTAGACTTCTCGCGCTAAGTGCGTGCAGGCGCGCTAAGAGGATTGCTTCAAACTTCAAGAATCTTCAAGTCCATTGTTGATGTACTAAAACTCTACAAAACACAACTAAAACTATATTATTTACAAAATTTTAAGAAAACTATAAATCTTTAGAAAAAAGTTTCAACTAAGCACCAAATATGGAAAATTAAGATGAAGTGCTGTTTAAAATTAATGAAAAAGTAATGATTCACAACACTTATCAATCTTGCACATAATACTGCTGGGACTTTTGTGGCTATTGTGGCATATAACCTAACTGTATACTCAATATAGTTCAGCATTCTACTTGAAACAAATCATATTAATCAAATATGTTACCAAAGTTGGCACTGCTTGGAAGGGAGGAATCATATCTAACCAAGGTCTTGTCACCAAGAGCAAACCATATAACATGTTCATTTGCCATAATTCCCCTACGACAAGTGCCAACTGATATCGATCATATTTGCATAAACTTCTCCGTAAGTACTTATAGGAAGAAAAAAGAAAAGGAAAAAAATGAGAGTTTATACGTGTTAGTTTATGCATAAGTTAATTTTAACTTGTGGACAAAGTTTATTTTATTTTTCCTTTTTATCTTTTCCTCTTTGAAGTGCTTATAAAAAAGTTTGTCCAAACAGGGCTAATTTAATTAATTTCATTTCATTCTTTCTTGACTGAATTGATTACTGGTTCCATCATTCTTCTTGGTCCTGTCATGCACGTTTTATTTTTTTACGCTACGATGATGCTTTAGATGTTTTGCTCTATATTTATAAAAATGGACTGAATTTGTGGTACTGTACTATACATTGTTTATATTTCAGCAATGCACCTTTTCATTGCAAAATCTCATACATATACACTTTGGTATGGAAAAAAATAATTGTTTATATTATTATGATAACCGTGTTTTATACATATCATGCTCGTAGCAATGGTGATGTGCGTATCAACTGGATCCCTGTTACTACCAAAGGAACCACACTCAAGAGTGGAGATATTGTATCAGTTAGTGGCAAGGGAAGATTAAAGGTAACGTGCCAAAACTTAATTAAGGTTTGGATTATCTGAATGACTTTGGATATATTATATGTGATTAAGCCTTTTTAGGTATGTTTTATTTCATTTTGGATCAGATAGGAGAAATAAACTCCACAAAGAAAGGAAAGTTTGCAGTGGAGCTCATTCGGTATTTGTAGAAGTTTAGAGAGTTCAGAAGTACTTTCACTCTCAAAGTAACAATTTTTTCTTTCTTCATTTGTGTATTGGAATTCACAAACATACTTTTCAAACTTTAAACCAACATAGCCGTAGTCTGTCTAAACTACATGCTTTTATTTTTTGTGGAAAGCTTTGCTTAGCCTCGCGTAAGTAACAGTTATGAAGATAGAAAAAAATTGTACAGACAGAACCTTGATGATGAAACATTAATATGGATCAAATTTCAGCAGCATCAATTTGGAAATTTTGACAAAATTAATAAAAAGAAAAAGTTGGATTAAGATAAGAGGATTGAAGAATAGCGCATCAATTTGAATGAATTGATGAATTAAGGTAGATCTGTCAAAAAAATGGAATTCTATGATGAGAATCAAAGATTCAAGAAAGAACCAGGAGAAACACTCCCGATTAGCTTGGTCCTCTACATGTGTCATAACTCATAAGAACCTATCATATTTATACTAATGAGAAGGCTCAGATATGTAACTAATGAAAAGGCCCAACACAACATAATAGAAATTGGTTTAACTTTATGATCTTTAAGTTATCTCTGTTATCCTCTTTTACAAGAGAGATCATCTTCATTTTAATGTCCTCTTGTAATTTCTTTAACCTTGATCTAGTAACAATTCCTCTCAAGCTAAAAGTCATCACCCTTTTGTAGAGCTTCATCAATTCATCTTCTAATACTTTTACTTCCTCCATTTCAAGACTATTGATGTTCACTTTAATCCCAGAAAGAGGATACCTAGTGATCTTATTGAGTAATATCAATGAACATCCTTCAAAAGTTTTTATTTTTGGTGGAGCTATCCGTCCAAAATAGCTATTACAACATATATCATTAGAAGATAGATCAACTACAAAAGCCTTTCTAATGAATTTGGGAACTCGTTCATAAACAATCATTTCTTGTTTTGAATTACCTAGATCTTCCACTCTATTAGCTTCTTTGAATGCGGTGCCATGTGATCACATTTAATTTTGCTGATAGTTTAACTATAGTCATGGCCTTGCGAGCAACCATCTGTCAAAGAAAAATGCTAGGAGCACACACTCTAATACTCTCTTAAACACACTTTTTTATTTATTAAAATTTATTAAAAATGATAAAATTGGATGGGTTTCACATTATATCTAATGTTTTTGTCTTTTAATTTTGTAATTTTCAATAAGTTTTAAATAAATAAAGAGAGTATTTGAAAGAGTGTGTTAGAAAGTATGTTTTTAACACTTTCAAAAGCTAAAAAGCTAATCGATAATCAGTTCTAATGTATGATGCCCCTTTGTTTTAAAAGGTTCAACCAAATAAGATGCTTAGCTGAATTTTCTCAATTATAAATTAGGTTAAATTAAAAATAACACTTTTTATTTTATTCTTTATATAAAAAAGTTTTATTTTAATCTTTACATAAAAACATATTTACTAATAAATCCTTATTTGTTTATTGAAGTTGTAATCGTGTTTTTTTTATTAACAATCGTAATTATTTAGTTCAGAGTTGTTACACTTAAGGCTGTTTATGCATGAATCAAACTCATATCCTTCTCCACATACTTAATATGTGTTGTCAATTGAGTTACACCCATTTAATGAGTTTTTTTTTTCATATATGGATAAAATAAAAGTTAAATAACGGTCAAAATATAAATCTTTTCTCAATATAAAGAGCAAACAATTTAGATTTGTTTTTGTATATGAACTAAAATAAAATAAAATAAAAAGCAACAAGAATCAAGTCCGACACTTATAATTTTGATAAATGACATTAATTTGTGAACTTTAACCGAAAATCAACAATTTTCATCTAAAAATTAAATTGAAAATCAATTTTCCAATGTTATGGTCAGATCAGAGGTATTTTGGATCTAATCAAATTTCCAATTTAACCTATACATTATACAAAATATATCTTTTGCTGATCCATTACCATCAACGTTGAAAGCCTATCCTTTAATAAAATCTAACAAGTTCTAAAAAGTAGGTTTACGTAAATTTCTGTACATATTTAATACATTTTCTTATCATATGACAACTTATATTTTTTTCTTATCATGTGATAACATTTAACCGTTAAACTAATAAGCTAAAAATTATTTTGATGAAATTCAAAAGAAAAGTCACTGATATAAATTAGAAAAATAAAAAAAAAAACTTATAAGATATCTTCATAATCCCCCTAAATCTAAACTACGACAATGTTAAATTTACTCACAAGAATAGATTGTACAATATGTAACATTTGACAACCTATTGACTATGAGCTCTTGAGTGTATTCATTTTTTCATTGAACAAATAGCACCTGGACATAAAATAACAATTTTACTAGGAAATCTGTTCCACAAATCGTCCTTCCAAAATTATTATCACAATCGGAAAGATTAAGTAAAATTGGTTAGAAGTTATGGTCGCTGCATGTACAATGCCGCCAATTAAATTGCCTAAAAAAGGAAACGATTCAATAAGAAGAAAACATCATGATTCATTAATTCCAAATATCCACACTTATTTGTAGGATTCCAAGAAAACCACGCTTTACCCAATCTTAATTTAGATTTGGTCAACGTTGTAAACTACCCTAAAGCTGCCTAAAAAGGCAAGTAAAAAATCATCCTCGATTGGTTCCTCAAAAATCTCTTTTTACCATTCTATATTCCGAGAAAACATGACTGCAAAAGTGAACCTATGTAAAACTAACTCTTTAATCAGTAACCATAAATGGATCCACATCCCCAAGCTCAGCAACCAATGGCTTCAAATTACCAGCATCTTCATCTTCTGGGACAAAGTAAGTTGGGAAAGGAAGTAGAGATATGTCAGGTTTTTCATAGACAGCATCTTTTATAAAAACAAAGTTCCCTGTAGCTCCTGGGACCTGTTGAGCACGTCATACAAAGAGAAATATGCAGTCAATAATAAAGCTCAAAACCAATTTTTTTGGGAGTTATTGGTCAATTGTGAACCAAGAAGTTGCAAATCAACCACTAAAATGCAGGCTGAATACTTACTGATCCATCTATGATTATATACTAATGGTCCCAAATTCTTATGCAAAATTTACACAAGTAATTTTGGCTCAAACATAATTGAAATTTCTTTAGCAATACTAAAAAAAGAATTAAGTGGGATACTCAAGTGTCTGATGTAATAAACAGATAGTTCTTACCCTTTTTAGCTCCAATCAGAATGTGATAATAAAAATAGAAAAAAGAATTTACCTGGCCTTTCACCCACATTAAATTCCTTGCTGGATCGATTTTGTAGACCCATACATTTTTAACAGTTCTTTGGTCTCCACCCATTCGCCCAGGCATCTTTTTATTTTTAAAAACCTGAAGGGTAATAGAAAAAAAATATTTAAAACTATCAGAGAAATATTATTGCAAGCAAATTAGAACTTATTCAAGGAACTAGACAAACATATCTCAACAAACATACCAATCTAATAGAATACAACTTACCTTTCCATGACTAGTTAGATGACCTACAGAACCAAGTGTTCGATGGGCCAATGAAGCACCATGGGATGCTGGCCCTCCCGAAAATCCGTGCCGCTTCATCACACCCTGGAAACAAAAAAGACATTTGAAATTGACACTCATAATTTGAGACTTAAGTCCACAAAACTGGAAGTCTGGAACCCTTTCAGTGTCTGATTTACTCACATTGAAGGATTCTCCACAGGCATACACAAAATATAAATAAAATAAGAGGGAAATAACTTGATAATATATAGAAATGCAGACACAAATACATGCATAAACTTAAATACATACACAAAGTAATAGATTTTTTTTAAAATAAGAAGAGTAAAATCAATATTTAATATGAAGGAAAAAGAAAAACACCTGAAAACCTTTTCCTTTTGTTATTCCTGTGATATCAACATACTGGCCTGGAACAAAATGGCGAACATTAAGTGATGTTCCCACAGGAAGTAGTGCATCCTCTGTCACTGGAAACTCCCTAAGCTTCCTCTTCATTGGAACTCCTTGAGCCCTAAAATGACCCACTTCAGGCTTGGTCAAATGTTTATCCTTCTTGTGTCCACAACCAATCTAACTAGAAACAAAGTAGCAAATAAGTCTATAGTTAGATACACACACATACACTTGAAAAGTTTATGCTACTATAAAAACCAAGCCATAGCTAAATTGAACCACACCACAAAATAACCAAACTTTTTAAACAGTTTAATAACCCAAATCTGTTTTCTTAAACCAGATCAGTAATATGAACAGATTTTTAATCAAATTTGTTATAAGTTACAACCAAACTCAAAACAATCTAAGATTAAAATACACATCCAATCAGAAATAGTTTATGTACCCAAGCCATCTTTGCAAGGCTGCTTTGCCTCTAAATTCATCTCCTACAGTAGACCAGTTCTCTCTGCTATTCTTCATTTCTTCCGGTTCTTTGTGTCTTCACTAACATCAGGGCACAACAGTCATTATAACCATCTTAGAGTTTCTTTCTATTGGGGATTTTCACTCCAAACTGAATTTCTTTGTCTGTGAATATCTTTAAGTAGGAGTAAGGCAAACTTTGGAAACAAAGGGTTATTGCTTAAGTACGAGTAAGACAAAGTTATATGCATTGGAATTTTAGGAAGAGACAAGGGGCATGTGACTTGGAACCATAGAGAAGGGACCAGAAACTACTATAGAATACTGATAAATATTAAGCTCTAAATGTTTAATGTCATGTCAAGGTTGAATCCCAACTCCCTAGATAACTAAAGCTAACGGGTGCAAATTCTTCTCCAATAATTCTATCTGATATACATTACATAAATTACACAAATGATAAATGTATCGATGAAATGCAGTGACAAATATCTAATTCTAGCACTTAATGCATTGTTAATGTTAAACACCAATTACCCATATAACTAAAGCTAATAGGTGCAAATTCATCTGCAATAATGCAATTAGACATATATTTGTGTGATTGGTTAATAGATTTAAGTTTGATTTAGCGTTAGAAAGGAATATTTTAACTATATATTATCGCATCATAACTTCTTAAATAATTGTTATGCAAAATACTTTTGGTTTCTCCATAACATATTAACATTAACCTGTCTTATTGGTTTGTTTTCTACTTCAGAGACTATTCATCTGCTTTTTGAATTGTGAATTGAAACTTACACTTCTTTGTTCATAGGGCTGGACTTGGAGCTTGTATATTAGGTACAGGTACACTGATGTCTCTTCTTCTCTGTCTTCCTTTTTTCTCTGCTTGTCAAATTAATATTCCGAACTTTATATTAGGTACCCTTAGCACAGTATGTATTTCTAGATTGCAATTCATCTTTAATGAAGACTATCAGTAATGACTGCACCCACTGAGTGTTGGCTCTGATTTTCTTCTCATTTCTTTTTCCTTGTGCATTCAAACACATGCGGTCATGTATACGGTTTCATTGAACTCCTGCCAATAATGCAAAACTTACATGCTAGTACTGGAAACTACATCATCTAGAACTAAAAAAAACATTGGCCTTGTACTGACCATTAAATTTTTTCTCATTTATCTGAGATCATGACTCCAAGGCCCAAAATTTGCTGTTTATGTGAATCCAGGAAAAGCAGACAGATATTCACAGTTTCCAATAGCAACCATTCTTTACAAATCTATATTTTGTAACACATGTTAATGTTTACTCAGGTAAACTTTTAATTTCAGCTACATCCAACAAGTACAATACTAAGGAAAAAAAAGACAAATATAAGGTTTAAGAAATGGAAGCTAGAAGAGAAGAGAGGTACCTGGATAGCACAGAAACCTTCTTTCTCTGGGGTCTTAATCTGAGACACAATGTTATCATCCACCCAAAGCACAGTAATTGGAATTCTAGCACCCCATTTATCCCAAAGCGCGCTCATTCCACACTTCACCGCAATAAGCCCGGTTCGCTTAGAATTAGGGGTCATCACGCTGGTCTTCGGTTCAATTATCCGAGTCCGAATCGCCGCTGCATCGGAGCTCAGAAATCGGAGCAACGACGGCGAATCGACGGCAACACGTTGCAGACGATAAACGAGGCCTCTCGAAAGGGCGAGCATGGCAGAGCTGTACAAAATAGAAATAGAAACAGAAATGGATCCGCGTGAAACGAAATGAATCGAAAAAATGGAAATGCGAGGGATTGCATTGCGCTTACCCAGTGAGATGAAGATGATGAGGATGCTGGAAAAGGAGATCGCAGAACCCAGCTCTCTCGCTCGCACGATTTGATTGATATGCGACAGTGAACGTAAAAACCCTAACCCTTGGCAAAGGTGACACTCGAGAAGGAGTTTGGGGGTTTAGGGTTTTGAGTGATGAATAATAGATTCAATTACAAATTACAATAATAAATATACGAGCAAATTACAAATGTATTACTACGTTTTAAAATAGTCATGTATTAATAATGTTTTAGATTGTACTAATACATTGCAGGCTTACACAGGATAAATATTTTATACAAATAAAATTTATAGTCAATAAATATTTTTGAATATGTAAATTATATTATAATTAAAATATGTAATTAATAAATATTTGTGTATTTATAAATCATATTTTAGATTTATAATAAATAATTTATATTATGATATATTATTTTTTAATTATTGATAATTTTTTTAAAAAAGTATTGATATTCAATTTAAAATTAAAGTTATTAAAAATGATATATTTTTAATTTAAATTAAATACTTTAGTTGATATTAAAATTTAAAAGTATAAGAGGAATATTTC
>PYAF01005245.1:1170925-1190695 GCA_007407185.1 Glycine tomentella | reverse complement strand
GTAATCAAATGATTCATATTTTAGTATATTTTGAAATGTTTATATTATATCAATTTTAATCTATATGAATGAATTAACAAATGATTTTGGATTACTATAAAATTTTGTTTATGTGATATATATGAAAAAAACTTTCAATTCGATAATGAATTTTAAAAAAATATTATTCAATTGAAAGTTATAAAATGATATAGTAATTATCAAAAGTATATCGATATAATTTGGTCTCTCTAAATATATAAAAATAGTTTTGATATTTATTTACATTTAAATCTTTCAATTTTTTATTAAAATTATAAGATATATCGATGCATGTTAATGTTAGAGAGCAAAGTTCAAATGAGAGTAGAGTATTTAAATGAGAGTGAATCCAAGAGAAAGAGAAAAGTCGAGTATTGAGAACACAAACAAATAGACTTGCTAATTTAGAGATAGTGGAACAATGAGAACACAAATAAGTTAACAAATTATAACTACAATTAATCTTAAAAAATGTATATGAGTGTAACTTGCGAAGATACTTATCCTAAAAAAGTGTAGGTTAACAAATGCTTGTGGAATTTTTTCCTTAAGGTACACTCACTAATTTTTTTATAATGATTATGTTAGCAAACTATTATTATGATTGTTTTTAAAATACATCGGGATGTAATTTGTTAGTGTATTTCTTCTAAAAAATAAGTTTGCCTTAACAAATCCATAAGTTAAAATATGTTTTTTATTTTTATAAGATTGGAAATAAGTATTTTTCATCATTACAAAATTTAGTACATTTTTTTGTCTCGTAAAATTAAAATGTAATATTTTTTTGTCTTTATCAAAATTTGATTATATCCAAATATACGTTTATGATTTTTTCATCCGTTTTACATATAACCAATATAAATATAATATTTTTTTTTACATCGATTATAGATATAATAATATAAAAATGTGTCCTTTTTTTATACTATATACCAACTACCAGAAAATGACTAATTAAGGGTAAAAGTGAATTTAAAGAGAACCGAAGGAGTGAAACAATGTTATTATTTGACATGAAAGTATTTAAAGAGAAAATAATATTAAAAGGTGTAAAATAATTTATATTGTTATCTAATGATAAATTATTATTTATCATAAATTTATTAATTTTTACCATAATAATTTTAAAAATCATATAAATAATGATTTATAATTAGATGATAATGTAAAATTAGTTTATATGTATATAATCATTAAACTCTTAAAAAATATTAAACCCTGATTGATAAAAAAATATTAATAATGAAGGTTAAAAGTTAATTTCATTGCCAAATAATAGTTTTTTAATTGAAAAGATAAGGTCTAAGAAATATCAAACAAGGGCTGACTGATGAGGTGTAACTACTAATATATATATATATATATATATATAGAAGAGAGATAGAAATGCTACATACATACTATAGCAATAATAAATATCAATCCAAAAAAATTATGGAATATTGATTCTCTTTCCAGTTTGCTCTCTAGTCTCTCTTCTGCAAAATCACCATATAAATTACATCTAATGATTTACAACAATTGGTCAAGATTGTAAGATTGATCAATATTAATGAAAATTGTTCAATTTAGATTTCTTGATCAATTTCCGGTAAAAATAATCGATCTTCAAGCCAGTTAATCAATTATAAAACAAATCAGTCAATCATTATTAACTGTTATATGCAAACTAATTGTTTGTAATTTTACTATAGACCAAATCGAAGGTTACAAGAGCCCGATACTAAAATGGAGAAATGTAAGTGTAGTTAAAGCTGTTTGCAGAAAAAGCAAGGCCAGGCCCAAATCTACATGCTTCTGTCAATCTCACGGTCCAATTTAGTGGTTTGCTATCCTTCACGACAATGGAACGAAAAGTAAGTTTTTACAATGAATAATTATATTAATAATTTATAGACATAGCCATAGGATAAATAATTATTCCTTTTTTGTTCTTCTTTTTCTCTTCCTTGCTTGTTAGAGCAACAATGAACATGTATGGTTCAACGGCAGCATGTGTTCTGCAAACAACTACTCCTACTTTTTAGATAATTCACTGCAGGTAACATTCAAATGTGGGTCACGACTAATATGGCATCTTTGTTGGCAAGCCAGAGAGCAATTTATTCAATATGGTTTGCTAAGGACCTGGTCACACTCATAAATCAGGAAAGGCTCACTATTTATCTTATTGTGATCAAATAATTTCAATAACTAGATTTATAGCATGTTTTCAAAACTTGCGTCACAGAGAACAACTAGGTAACTTAAGACTTCAATGGAATAGTGTCTCTGGTAAAGTTCATTCACAATTGAGATAATCCCCTCTAGTAACTTGTAAGGTTATTCTAGCAAATTACTGAACTTTTTTCTTTTTTGAAAGAGCAAATTACTCAACTATTGGGAAATGATAATAATTTCTCTCAAGATATTTTCACACGTTTTATTTGCTAACAAAACAAAACTCCAAACCTCATGGTGTATTTACTGCAGTTGCATGTAGGTATGGCAACGGGGCAGGTCGAGGGCGGTTTTTACTTAAACCACCCCCACCCCCGCCCCTCAAAACCACCCCCGCCCTCGTAAATCGATGGGGTTAAAAAAATTGCCCCCGCCCCCAACGGGGGTCGATTTTCCCCGCCCCGTCCCGCCCCCGAACATTTAAAAATTGTTATTAAAAAATTAATTTTAAACAACAACCATAGCATAAAATTTGATCACGCTAAGTCTCAAATGTATGTAATTACAATAAAATTTCAACATTAGATGTTTATTGTTGGAAAATAAAATTAGTTATACTCCTAATTCTTGAATAAAATTAAGCCTTTATCCCAAGATATTCCACATATGTAAAGGTATTTTTGTAAATAATTAAATATAACATGGCGGGGGAGGGGGCGGGAAAGTTATCAGCATTACCAAAACCGCCCCCACCTCCGAATTCAACAGGCGGGGAAAAACCGAACCCGAACCCAAAACCGGTCAACTCGATTTTTTCCCGTTGACATCGGGGCGGGTTTGGACGGATGCCCACGGATGCGGGTCAAGTTGCCATGCCTAGTTGCATGAAACTAACCCAAGTCACGTCAACATAATATACCTGCTTAAAGCCTTAAGGTTTTAACAATTCTCCCAGTCCAAACTGTTAAAAGACCAGATAATCTTGTAGCACATATGTATTTTTATGATACCAAGGTTAGACAAGTGGGAGTGACCACAAAAACATTTAAATGTTCAAAAGCCACCGTAAGAGGTTTACCACAATTGAATTCAACATCAACATCAACAACACCTTTAACCCAAGTTAATTGGGGTCGGGTGATAGTGAGTTCAACAAAAATAAAAGTAAAAATAAACAAATGTCAATCTAGTCACCATTAAGAAGAAACCAGCAACAAAGAATGTGACATCGGACTAAAATAACCAGAGAGCTCATGCCATTATCTTGGCAGACCTAACGTAAAGACTGTCCACGACTTTCCCAACATTGGAAATGGTCTCTAGAGTAGCAGGATATATAGCATCAGCCTTAGCATCGTCAAATATGACAAGGCATCCAACACCTTGATCCAATGTTCCAGCAAACTTCTTGTCCAAAATCATCTGAGACAACTTCCGCTCCACGTGATCCGTGGAAAGCTCAATAAGTTCAGCAATATGTGTAATCTCAACCCTTGAGAAAGGCTCGATCAACCTGCAGAGATTCTACTCCATAAGGGTATCGTACAAGGATGAAAGGTGTCTGTGGACAATTGGGTCTTCCTCCAACTGTGCCTTGTAGTCCCTCAAAGAAATTTCAAACAAATTAAGGGACCGCTTAGAATGTGCATCAGCAACAACTTTCATAGCATCCAAGTCAGGGCCAAGATATTGCAGGCATACTTTAGAAGAAATAATTCCTCCAACGTCATCAGCTTGATTCACCATGATCTTACACAACAACATATACTTTAGGCTAAAAATAGCCTTAGGGTCATCAAGAGCATTGAATGATTCAAAAGCTTCAAAGAAATAACTATAAGCAGTTTTATAATCCTTCTGTTCAGCATGAAGTATTCCACTCTGCAGATCTATGGCACCTTGTTGAGCTGGGGGCACATAAATAGCATTTGCAGCTGTTCTTGCAGCCATGAGTGCAGCTTTTTCCTTTGGAAGGTTTCTTAATGAAAAGTGCAGCTTGCTTTCCAGCAAACCTATGTCAACAAGAAGAAGCTTGTCATCTAATCTCCTAACTTCTTTGACCAAGCCAGAGAGAAGAGTCAAAGCTTCTGAATATTCCTTACTTTCCATTAGAAGTGCTGCAAGCCTTGCCTCAACTTGCTGTCTCAGAAAGGTACGCTTTTCGGCATGTGTCCATAGCACCATTTCTTTGCAGAGTGCAATTTGTAGATCAGATGTCCCTGGTATTTTAGCAACCGAGTCAATTATTCCCCTAACAATCTTTGCAGTTTTTGCCTTAGGTATCAAGGAGAAGAATGGCCTCAACTGAGTAAGAAGGCTGCGCAAATCCTCTCCTTTATTCTCATCAGTGAGAAGCTTAGTGAGGTTTGTGATTGCTTGCTCTTTCATACACAGAGCATCTGGTGAAGAAGAAGGATCATTAAGCACCCGATAAAGAATGGAGATGGCCTCAGATGGGTTTTTGGCCTCAGTTGCGAGAGCAAGTGACTCAGTTGTGGCAGGAAGATAAGAGGAAGACATTGCTCCTGCTCTGAGAAACCCCTGCAAGAAAACATTTGTAAATGCAGATGACTGAGATGAGCATTTAAAACTTGAAACTTTGCATTACCATCACTCATTGGGTGAGTGAAAATTATTATCTCATTTTGTGGCTGTTTTTCCCTCATTAAAAATTGGACATAAGTAGAAACGGGAGACTGCTTTCCCAGAGAAAGGGAAAAAATTGATCATGTGGAAAGACAAGGGATAACAAACCTAATAGGTTTTAGTAATTTACATTGTATGGTTTAGGAATGTTTTAAGTTTCTAACTAAGACTTGTTGAGTTGTAAAAAATTTGCCAACCCTCAAAGCTATTCAAATTGATCACGGTAATTAAATAGATGTCTCTTAGTCTTTATTGTTGATAGGAAAAACTCCTATCTAAAGTGAGATTATGCACAACCACAGAATGAAAATTAGGAGAAGAGATTGTATTATTGTTGAGAAAAATAGGAAGATACCAAAATAGTGTGCTAAAGTAGTACGAACAACACTTGCTCTCAGTTAAGGAAGGAAGAATTTCCCTAAGCTTCATGCTAGAAAGTTAAAAATATACACACAGGACCTTGTTACTCTTCAATTCCACTATTTAACAGAATACACCATGGTTGTTAGTATCGCACGATACACGATTCGAATCGCACGATTCGATCCGATACATGCCGAAAACGATACGAACCGGACCACTGAGTCGTTTTGAAGTTGAATCGCAACATTGAATCGTGAAATCGTACGATTCAAAATCGAATTGTGAATCGCTCTCAAGTTTCCGGTTCAAATTTTACATGAGAAGATAAAACCGAGAAGAAAGAAAAAACGATTCAACTTGAAAAAAGAGCCATGAAGTTGGAAGATAAAACCGAAAAGAAAAGAAAGAAAAAAGAAATCGAGAAGAAAGGCACAGAGAAGTTGCAGAGAATAAGCCAAGACGCAGTGACGCACAGAGAGAGAAGTTGCAGAGAAGAAACGTGATGCACAGAGAGTTGAAGACGAAGTCTTTCCGTCTTCGGCGTCATAGCTTGGGGCCATCTCCGTCGTCGGCATCATCAAAGCTTGAGGTCCTCGCTCATGGTGGTTTGTGGAGACAAAGTCACAAACAAAGCACTGGAGGTGTGACGGTGAGGCTGCGGAAGAGAAGACCGTGGCTTTTTATTTGGGAAGGGAAGACAAAGTGTTATGGGGATTAGGGTTTTTTATTTGGGCCCCAGATTCGATTTACTTCCTGCACTCCCCTTTTTTGCTTACTTTACTCCTTTTGGCTTTTTTTTTTTTTTAAATTTCACTTGATATTGTAATTCTAGATACTGATAGTAATAGTATAGTAGTGATAATATTAGTCTTGAAATTTAGTTACTATGAAAATAAATAGTTTTATATTTGGTTACTGATATATTTTAGTACTTGGATTTTTTTAATTTGGATTTATATAGTATTATATATTTTTAAGTTGTTTTTAATTTGTTTATGAATCTTACTATTCGATACGATTCACAATTCACGATTCACTATACAAAAAAACAACTGAACGATTCATGATACGTATTGCGATTCAACAACCTTGGAATACACAGACATATTCCCCCTCTCCTATAACAAACTCTGTGTCACGCAATCCCCTCCTTGGGCCTTTGAGTTGTAGGGGCTTTTCAGTAATTGACCCAACTATGGTAGCCACTGGGTTAAACAAATCCCGGTCCACTAGGGTAGTTGGATCCAGATTCCTATCAGTTGTCAATGGCGTATCAAAAATAAGAAATTTTATTAAATGCACTAAAAAGAAAAAGAGAAATTCATATATCATGAAAAATCATCATAAAACCAAAAATTGTTTTTCATGTTTTTCATCCCAAATTTAACAACCCACAAAAAACAATACTAGAGAAGAGTGATTTGTCAACACCTTAAGAAGAAATTATTAGAAAGGAATAAAAAGCTTGATGTTGGATTAAAAGAACCTTAGATTATCTCGGAACTAAACAATCTGAATCTGTCTTGATTTTAAGAAAAATTAATAATCAACAAAAATTCTTCTGCATTGCCCCAAAATTGTAGTGTAAACGAACGAGTTGTTCCGCCTGTAGTGATTCCTATGTTATTTTATCTAAACAGAGCATAATGACCCATGCGCCTCTTAAAACTTTACATGCTCATTGACCAACTGTGATAAAAGAAATGGTTATACTATGCAAAAGCATGCCACTTTCACCCCAAAAGACACCATGGCATCATTATCAACAAAAACCTTAGTGCTTCCAGGAAACTCTAAGTCATTCTTCCATGGAGGAAGACATTATTGACAACCATACGTCAACATCAACAGTACCTTTAATCCAAGTTAATTGGGGTCGGTAGTAGATGAATCCAATGATAGATACGAGGAAGTTGAAAAGAATAAAGAGGGGAAGAAAAAGGGAAAATAAGAGAAAAGAAAAGAAAAAAGAAAAAGGGGAAACATCATTGACAACCATAATAATTAAAAATTTAAATGAAACTACACTCTCTACAACAGACAAAGAACATTATCATTTTTTTTATATAAAAAATAAAGACTATAAAATCTACCTCTCCCCTCACTTTAACTTGCCAAGATTAATTCTCATGCCCTATCTAAGTCTCCAACCACCTCTCCTCAACCCCTCTCCCAATAAATAAACTATGAAGAAATTAATTATTAGAAGGGGGACTTAAACTATGAAGAAATTAATTATTAGAAGGGGGACTTCGTAGCATGCATGCAATAACTGATGCAAACAGGCTTATGGTCTAGTATGACAACCTACATCCTCTTGTTTTGATTTTATTTTCTACTCAAGTGAACACAGAAGTAGACACAAGATCCTGAGGAGACACAACCTCACACAAGGCTCCATAAACTTCATCCTGCACAGATTCTTGTGGACATCTCTCTCTTCATGTTCTATAAATTTATGAAATCTCACACGAAAGGATTCAAATCCCATCTATTAAAACACATGGGAATTTAAAACATAGATTAACAGTCGCCTAACATAGACCATGAGCCCATGTGAACTGCAAAATTAACTTCAAAACCTCTATAACGAATTTCGCCAAGCGAAACGTTAATCTACCTAATGAATAGATAATTGAACAGTTTGACGCAACCACGTAGACGAATAGAGAACCTAACTCGTACACACAAAAGCAGAAAACTGTGTGCTCCGTAACACCAAACACAATTCCGGGTTCAAAACATAGCATACAAGACGGAGTAATAATTGAAACCTATGAAATGTTAAAATCAAATCTGCAAAAGGAAAAAAGGGAGCATCAAAGAACGAAACACCGTTACCTTATCGGAGGGCACTGTAGAATTCTTTCGTTGCATAAGCGGACAATGGGGAAATTTCAATGCTGTGCCGAAAGGTTTGGGAAAGATAGAACCGTACAAACCCTAACAAAGAGGAAAGAAGGAAAAAATGACGACGTATGGAAGAAGCAATATCGGTCACTGTACACAATTTAAATTTAAATTTTTAAACGCACTGTTGCATTGGTGAGCTGTCAAAGACTCAAAAGTGAGCAATTGGGCTCTATCTCTTATTATAAGGTTGTATGTATTATCATAAAATAATTTTGAGTCATCTTAAAATTTATAAAAAAAATTATTAAAAAATATATATGAACTTAAGTTGGCAAGCGAGAAAAATATAAAAGAGATAAAAGCCTAAATATGATAAATAACTTATTGTGATAAAAAAAATAAAGAAATGATGATAGGTTGTAATGAAATATTTGTGATGATGAGATATTTACATATGATTATTAAATATTATTCTATTTACCTCTATTCACATATATAATAAACTAATAAAAATAATAAAGTTATTTAACTTTAATTAATAATAGATAAAATTAAATGATTTAAGTTGTAGTTATATTAAATAATATTATTCATAATTCAAAGAATAATTTTTTCACTATAATGTCAGCATGATTAAAATGTTAATAAGTCAATAGACACATATACTTATGAAAAAGTTGAGTGTCTAGTTAATAAACTTCATAATAAAATAAGGACATCAAAAATTAATAATTAATATATTTTAAAATAATCTATATATCTATAATATTTTTATAGGACTATATATGTATAATTAGAGCTAGAAATCTATCTATTGTTTTTTATATAAATAACTAAAGATATTATTACTTTTATATTCCTTGTAGTTAGATTTTTATTTATAATTTTTTTTAATATATGTATATATATATATATAATATTGTAATAAAGCTTTTATATATTTTAGGTATGTAATTAAAACTTGGCCCCCTCAAACCGAATTTATGGCTCCACCTTTGAGTACAAAGGAGTTTACAATAAAATCACACATTGAGTTAAAATTGTTAGTTTTTCTTCTTCTAAGAGCATATGTTATAATTATAAAAATATCTTTATTATATAATATCAATGTACATTGATATGGAGGATAGTAATTGGGAGGATATCTAAAAAAATACTCAATAAATTCTATTATCATGACATCAAAATTCAACTTTCTCATACCGGAAGTATTATTCTATAACTTTCTCAAGAGCTCTCAAGAGCTAATATTCGAACTTCTATATTCTGGAAGATCTAATTAGATATCTTTGAAACAAATTTATGTGAAAAGAACAATAATGCATGGTGAAAAATGTAGCTTTACTTGTCTAATATATGATTCTATCACGCAATTAATCTCCTTAACTAACTACTCACGCTCTTGATATGTAGCCAATAGCCATCACCTCACAATTGTTCTGCTGATACTCACATTTTCACTGCCAGTTTGCTAAGTACAGTTATAGCGAGCAACCCATGTATACTCGGCTAAAGCTTCTGCAGCCCATAAAAATTTAAGGGAGTGTTAGTAGATATATTTGGGTTGCAGGAAGAAACACCCTGTAAAGTTTTTTTTTAATACTTTTATGTTCATAATGGGTTGGGCTAGTGTAGCACTAGGCTTGTCTATTTAGAAAGGGAGAAGCCCAATCATTGAGACACGGGCTTCTCAAAAGGAACTTTCTATTTACATTTCCTATTTTCTAAGTACACACTCTCTCTTCTCTTTTTTAATTATTATCAATAATACCCTTCTTAACCTTATTTTTGCACCCCGGGTTTGTCATTATTTTAAATTGTTACTCCCTTTCCTTAACCCCCCTTTTCTCACAAAATAAAATATACCAGAAATAACATTCTAGAATAATATATACTTATTCTAGAAATGTATTTATGGAACTATGATACATAATTCCATAAATACATTTCTATAATAGGTATACATCATTTTAAGAAAGTCATTTTTGATAGTCATAAAACATACTTTAATGAGTCGATGTAATCATTAACGTGCACATACTTATTTGAACATTTTAGACCTGGAGTTGAGAGGCACACTGGAGACCTAGAGTCGAGAGACTAGAAACACGTTCAAAATTTTCTGTGGACAAAACAATTTGAGAAGCCACTATCAAAAGCTTTGATTTGCAATTATGGTATGCTTTCTTATTAGTTTCTCTTACTTTTATTGTGTAAGAATATGAAGTTTGATTTATACTATATAAAAGATGAAGCTATTGATGAACATATTTTAAAATTTAGTGTCAAGAGAAGGAAAACACACACTATTGCATATAATATTGATGGAAAATATAGTATTATATAATTAATATGGGGTGAAAATGAGTTTCAAAATTAGGATTTAAAGAAAAATAAAGATATATACGATGAAAATAAAATTTAGATGGAGTTCAAAATTAGGGTTTAAAGGGAAATAAAGGTAGAATAAAAATAAGATTTTAAAGACTTATAAATACGAGAGTTTAAGATAAGGGTTCAAAAGGGTAAATTTAGTAGAAAAAATATAAAAAGAGGAGATGGGATGTATTTAGAAAAATCGGGTGTAAATAGCAAGTGCCTCTTCAAAATATTTTGTAAAATAGCTTACAAATTGGAAGACATTCATTAATCTAATTGCCTTAACAATGATACTTTATCCTTCTTTTAAAGCGTTAAAAAAAATTCCTTATAAAAATGTTTTGGACAACTAGGTAAAGGACAATACATAGCTACATATTATCCTTGATGTAACATTTTTCTTCCTAATATTTTCACTTGTGTTCTCATAATCTCTTCCATATCAGTATTACTATAAACACTAGACCACCTTTCATTCTGTTAACATTTATACTAAAGCTTCTTAATTTGCAATTTAAACACACAAGTGAGCTTCAACTTTTAAATCTTGCTAACAAATGGTTTTGAGTTCGACCATTATGGACATATATTTCAAGTTAATAACTAGTTTTCCATTAATCCAGAGTGCATTTATTAATGGCGCAGCTAGCAGTTTTATATAGTAAACAACAACAGAAGGGCTTGGAAATTTTAATGGCACGAGACCAAGAAAGAGAGTGTCTATAATAACAGGATATAGCAAAAATCTCTAAACATATTAGTGTGCAAAATGGTAGTCCTTTTGTTTTGGAAACGTTCATCAGTTTATGCTTATGTAAACGTGGTGCTTAACCAAATTTTTAGCCTAACTACAAGTGAGAGCACATTATTGTCACTTTGGGAAAGGAGATCTTAACATAATTAATTACAAACTTCTCTTTATACATACAAAAGCTCCCACCTTTTTGAACCGTTAGATTTATTTTTGGATATTTGTAGTGTCACATTGAAACTTTTTTTGCATAAATCTACTTGCAATGAAATGGGTTCTGCACATTAACTGTTTCCTTTCGCCTCTTTTATGGTTGTCCTCCACATGACATTTCCTTTTCCAAAATACTACAACCCGTACTTTTTCATGTCCTACTTTTTTAGATGTCTTATATCACATACATTGCATTAAATATAAGATAATCATATTGTTTCTGAGTTCTGACCCATCACCTAATAGTAATGTTTAACTGAAACCGGCCCTCAAAGCATTTATCTCATTATTTTATACTCTTTTACTCTCTAAAAAATATATAGCTGCATGCTTATTGTGTTCTTTTAAAGATTTGAATTGCTATTCAGAATCTTCTCCAAGTTATTAAGCTAAAGTTTGCATTATATGTTTCTCTTTTATTTATTTGTGGTTAGTTGATGGATATCATGTACATGTATGGCTAAGAAAAACTATATATGCTGTTATATTCATTGACTAAAACTTTTTCCTAGCCAATACAACAATTGCTACTAGCTGGCATAGATATTAGATCCTTTTCATTCATTTGATTACGTTGATGTTATTAATTAGCCTACTCTCCAATTCAAACTCCAACCTCATTACTATACCTCATTTGCTTTCTGTGCCAGCCAATATCAACTTGTGTTGCTCTTGGGTTAGATTTGGTTGCTCTGAACGATGGAACAATAGCTTCTTTCTTATACTATTAAATTTTGCAAAAAGGAATAACAAATATAATGAAACCCATTAATTTTCTTAACAAAACAAATTAAGACACCTCTATAAGTAACAGTAATAGCATGTGAATGTTACTTTTTATAAATAAAAAAATCAAGGTAAGCAATGAGAGAAAAGCAACGAGGTAAAGGTGCCCTATCAATCAAAATAGAAATCATTATTATTTTTTTATTTATGAAATGTCCTCTAGGGACAAGAAAAAAGACAGGAAATGAGAGTATTATTGATTTTTTAATATAAACTTGTATAGTATAAATGAATTAAATAGCATCCTAACTATGTTTTTAAGGGAATTATTGTAAAAAATGAATGATATATGGACAGAGTAAAAAAAACAACTGTTATGCTTACATTCAAATCTAAACTTAATTCTTATATCCTTCTTTAGGAAGCACATGGCATTTGTGAAATGTATTATTGATTGTCATTTGAAACAGAAGTTGGTTTTCAAACTTCGGTTTGGTACCACTTTACATCTAAACTACTCCGTCATATTCATTGCATAATGCATGTTAGGAAAGGTAACTACATTGGGACCCTTTTTTTGACAGTGACAAGTCCTAGATAGTTCTGCTTAACTATGCGGATTTTGTTGATGCTTCTGAATTAATGACACATTTATCTCTAACCAATTGGATAATTACATGATACCTATGCGTTCCAAGAAAGCCTCTCTTGACCTACATTTTGTGGCACCCCAAATGCTATAGAGACCTTCTTAATTTAGTGTTAATCCATGCATAATTAATCAATGTATTTTAAGGGAAACCCCCTCTCTAGCTGGAAGCTTTTATTAAAACAAAATTAAAATATGCTAAAAGTGTGTTTGGAAAGGAATTAAATCTAATACAACTGATATTTACGGGAAAACTTTCCCATGTTGCTTTGATGTTTTTGCTTTGAAATATACAATTTCTCCCTTGAACGTAGATTGAATGTGTTTCCTAACACATTCTAACTGTTTGCAGAGATAGATAGGTTTACATTCACTCATTATGGATATCTAATTATGCACTTCAGTTTGAATTGCATATCATTCGTTTGACATATGATAATTCGATTGAGGAAAAAAAAACACATGGGTATTCTTCTATTGACAAAAAAGCACACGAGCATGTTGAATAAATTTCTTAGATGTTACTCATGTCATGATGATAACATCAATGTATGATTTAGAAACGAAAAATAAGGCAAGGGAGCACTAAAATAAAAGGGGAAGGACAGCTATAATGTAAGCACGCCCTGAACACTATTCATGAACCTTTGAAATGACAATAGCAAAGTCCAAAGTGGTCCCCTACCACGACTTTCACCTTGTCCCCACTACAAGTGACCTACTCCAACAATATAGTATTATTACTATCCAATCATATCCAATAACAATCCCTTCCTTTCTGTTGACTGCAATTAATCCTACCGTTACCCGTTGTGCATCACTCGCCCTTAAGGTTACCTTATCTTATCCACTAGTTTGTTTTAATTAGTCCCTAATAATATATATGATTAGATATAGAAATGGAGTAATATATTGTGACTTACCCCCTTATTTGGAAGTGCATGGAAATTTTAGAAAACTGCATTAAAATAAGTGATTAAAGATTTAGTATAAACCACTCTTACTTTTTTTATACCTAGGTGTAAGTTTGAATGTTTATGACGTTAAATTTGAATTTTTTTCGTATGACATTCTCGTTCAACGAAATCTCATCCCTTAATTAAAAATAAAAGGGAGAATTTAAATAATAAAAAATGGAGCATGCATGAGGTTTTGATGATGGAAAATTTCACTGGAAAGAATTAAAGTAAAAATTTCAACTGACCTTAACACCATATTTCCAACTTTCTTTGGAAAGATATCTTGGCGCTTAATTAGGGCTTACAACATGTTTGAAATTCCATTAATTATGTGCTTTTCTTCCTAAAACCACGTTAAGTGGTGCAAGTGACACAGAAGCAACATTTTTTTTGCGTTGTTGATTAATTTGTATCTAAACACACACTTAATTAAATAGTTGCAATTGAGTATAATTGTTTGTGATTCGAGTGGATAGAATAATCTTCTAAGTGATGTGTTATTAGTAGTCCTATATATATGATAATATTTGAGATTTCTCAACCTTCTACCCCTTTCTTCTAAAAAAGTTTTAAAAAAATAGAAAACTATAATTTGGGGTACTTATTTATTATTCATTTGCATGAGGTCAAGACAAGGTAAATGCCACATACAGAACGGAGGAATTGTTTCACCGTCCTCGAATATAACATTAGACCAATTCAATGGCTTGGTAGGTAAAGTTAAACACAAAATGCTTTCATTAGTAATTTCAGTATTGCAAGGCATTGACTGGTCTGGTCTAAACGAATTGTTTGAGAATAAAATAATAATAACAATAATGAGAAGACAAATATTTTAATTTACATTTTTAGTTGATTCTTAGTCATAGTAATCACTTCTTGTCTAACCAGTTGGGTCTATGTGACACACATATGAATTTAATAACGAGGGAGAAACTTTATTTTCTGTTGTCAAAGTATGGGAAGTTAATTTGTTCGCTGACATGGTCTTTTTGACCTGTATTTGGTGATTGCAACTTCTTTGCATGACCTGAATACGGATAAAAAACAATCAAGAAAAAGAAAAAATAGATGCCATTGTTCTGATAGTAACTGATTCCTTCCAAAATTGATCGGGTCAATCTGGTATGGTTTTTCTGTAAAGGGGGGAAATAGAAATTGAATTCTTTTACTGTGCTAAGTACTTTCGTATACTATACGCATGCACATACTCATTCATATTAGGGTTGAGTGCTTTCACTAGTTGACAATTTTTTAAATACTTATTGTTTGGAATCATTAACCACTTCTTTCTTTTTTTTTTTTATTTTTTTTATTTTACTTTTTACTCACGTATGGATAAAGCCTTGGACTCACTTATTAAATTGCGCAAAATACTACTACTTCAATACCATTTTCTACACTACATTTATTATTATTATTATTATAATTTGTAATAGTAAATGACTGGAGTAATAAATTATAAAATAATGTATAAAAATTATTATCCTTAAACCATAGAATAAAAATTAATTAGCATTACAATTTAGCATTGGATCCAAAACAGAATTGTTTGGCATATGGGCTAAAAAATTAAAGATTTTGAGTTTGAGCATACACTAAATCAAACAGAATATATATACCAAACCTGGTACGTATGGTCATTTAAATTTCAATATAGGGATTAGAAGATATTGGGAGAAAACACTACCAATTAATCAACAGTAAAATTAATTTTCTACACTTAAAAATACTCAAATAGAGATGCATTTTATTCCAGACCCCTCTTTGAAACTTTTGGATTCAGTTTTGCCAATTAAGTCAATGTATTAATCAGTTCAATAACTGAAATCTAATAACTAAGTCTTGAAAAGCATACATCAAAAACCTTCTAGGTGATGGGGAAACTCATTGCAGTCATGAAACACTGGATTATAGTAAAAAAATTCCACTTTGGAATTCTAGCAAGATTTGCTCAAAGAGGCATTTATCATGCAAGAAACATCACAATAACCAAATTGATAACGGCCGGTATATAAAATAGGCCAAATAGGATTTAAGATACCTTTCTCTTTAATTTTACCTTCTGCTAGTATCCAATCGCTGATCTAGGATCTTGAGCTAGATAATTTATTTAAAAAGAAAAATTAATAGCAATTATTGCACACATATGATGATATGAAGATAAAGATATAAATGTGAAAATTAAAAAAATTAATGTATATTATATATGGAGAAAAGACAAAAAAATAACCTTCAAATCAAAATACTTCAATAAAAAAATAAACATATAAGGAGAACGAAAACTTGGGTTAGTGGGATCAAATATATAAAAGGGGCAACATACAAAAAAACTCAAAACATATTTACGTATAATTTTATCCAAGGCAGCGACTGTATTCTTACACCCTCATTATGTAGGGCTCAAATCTGTAAACACTAACTTGAGCATTATCTTTATGATTATATATACACCATCAAAGTTTGTCTCTTAAGAACTTGTGAAAATTTCATTCGAATATTTCACCTTGTATCGATACTCAACACATTTGAATACACAATTTAATGAGTAATTATTTAATATTTCACCTCAGTATCGAAATATCTATTGATCAATAACCTTTTTAATAAATTTCACCATAAAACTTACATAACAAAATAAATTTCACTATAAAACTTAAGTAATTATTTAAGAATAGAAAAATCTAAATAAGCTTCATGAAAAATCTGTCATGCACAGCATAAGAAGACTAGAATATCACGGGTATATTTGTATGAAGGATTGCTTGTAAGCTGGGGATTTCATTTATGTCAATGTTGAAAGTAATGGGGAGTTGGGGCCCTTTAGTTTGACTAAACAACCGTTTTGTTTGTTTTCTTTGCCTTGCAAGAGGGAGAAGAGCGTTCAAGAAAGACAATACGTTGAGTCTTGTCTACCATAAATAGTAAGGTGCTGTTTTAACCAAATGAGCTAGTAATTAATACTTAATGTCATCTACATGTTTTTTTAGCAGAGTGGAGATCCTCTTCCGTATAATAGAACAGTATTTAGTGTAGTAATTAATTTATTGGTCACTTTAACACTTATATTATACACCTTACACCACTAGATTTTTTTTTATACACACGCTCACATTTATTCTATTATATTTATTTTATTATTTTATCTCTTTCTTTTTTTTTAACAACAGGTTATTATTTCGGTAGCATAAAGGAGTTGTACGTTTAATAATAAAACAACATGTTTCATTTATACAACTTATGTGACCTAACTTATTGGTCTAATCTAACTTATAGGGTTCAAGTTCCCTCTACATTATACGGGTTGCTATTATTTTATTTTATTTTTTAAAAAGTAAAAGAGTAGATTCTGGACTAGGATTGACGCTGCTGGGTTGGAGGTGTTTGGCAGCTAATATGTTTAGGATATATTGATGGGTGGATGCAAATGATCACTTGATATTTATCATTGTATAGAATGTTGTCAAATGCATAAGGGTTGGATTTTTAAATGAAATAGTGTGAGTGTGCATAAAAAAGATTAAGTGTGATTAGGTGTGTAATATATATAAGTGTTCCACTGATCAATAAGTTAGTTACTGTACTAAATATTGTTCAATTTTACTGCAGAGGATCTGCACTCTTTTTACCTGGTTGTGTGATATATTAATATTGTATGACATCCATTCTGATCTCTCTCTTTTTCTTTTTTTTTTTTTTTTTACAAAATAGAGATATATAATGAAACCTTATCACATAGGTAATTGATTTCAGTTTATGAAGAAAAAAAAGTTCAAATTGATGCTGGTTTAGTAATTCAATTAAATTTGAGTTTTGGCTGGACTATAAACAAATCTTTGCTTAAAATATCAAAAACAAGGTAAAATAAAATATTATTAATATATCATATCAGATTTGTTAGTTTTGAAATTATTCACTTTATTAAAATTTGAATTTACATAAATTTAGTTAGCTTTTTCTTGAACCAAACCAAATCACCCCACCCCCTTTACTCTTAAAATCAGATAAACACAACTAAAAAAATCAGCTTCAACTACGGTGATTCGATGACTCGTTGTTAAAAATTTGGTGACATTTTTGTAAATATTAGTAAAATTACAATGACGATTTTATAAAAAATGACGTTGAAGACGGAAATCAAAGACGATTCTTTTGGGGGAATTTTCATTGAAATCGTAGAAATTGCTTATTCAAAAACGATTTTGAAAAATCGTCTTTGAGAGTAAAGTGTTTTGGCTTTCTCTCATGCTCTTTCTCAGAGTCCACTCCGCTCACTAGCTAGCTCGCACCCTCTGAGAGTATTTTTGTGTCCTCTCTCACTCATGTCTCTGTCAGAGTTGTCAAGAGAATCGAAGACTATTTTATAAAAAATCACAAAAAAACATCTTTAAAAAATATTTTTAGTAGTGAAAATTAATTGAATTTGCAAGTTATCCTAATTCCTAAACCTTCTTACACTCGAACTTTGATTCGTTATATTCATATTTAATTTATTGGCTGTTTGGGGTGGCTATAATTACTTTAAGCAATCTAAAATTTATTCGACCTGTATTTTATTGTGTTTAATGAATTTGAACTATAGATTCTCATGATTTCGATTCAACCAATAATAAATTTTAGAATTGAAAAAAATAAACCTTCTTGGAAGAATAGAATCAATTGTACAATAAAGCGATCGAAAAACACACACAAACACACGCAAGGATTTGTTATATAAACTTTATTATTTTTTGTTACTTTTATGTTTAAAAACAATGTTGTTTTATAACATCCCTAAATTCAATTTAATTCTGACAAGTTTTATAATGTATAGTAAGACTGAACAATTGATTCTCATATTTTTTTAATTCATCTAAAATTGATTCTACAAAAAGCGGAACTTCTAGTATGAATAGAATCAATTCTACTAAAAGCAAAATATAAAAGGTAAATGATGCATGGTCACCAATATATTACCAGGCACCTAGAAAGAAAAAAAGAGAGAAAAGAGAAAAAATGTAAATATAATAAATAATATGATGTGATAAGAGGAAAAAAAAATATTATATACTTTACTAATTTTATATTTAAAAATAATTTTATTTGATAACAACCAAACAAAAACCTTCAATTTTTATACTATTTTTTAATATATGTTGTTTAAAATCAACTGTTTTACATTTATCAAACACTCCATGACAGAACTTCTTTTTTAGATATTATAATATCAAGTTGTCAATTATGAAAGAAACCAAGTCTTCATTTCACCCACACACACACACTCAAAATGTCTCAAATCCTACCAAGTTTCTCACCCACCAAGAAGTTTCCCACATAAATTTGTACTCTCGTACTTTTTTCTCTGTCTTTCTACCTGCCTACCATTTAGGAACAGTGGCCAAAATGCCACGATTTTTCAAAAAAATTGGCAGAATGCCACGCGATTGAAATATTTTGCGGAAATGCCACGCCGGATAAACCGCTGGGCAGGTGGGCGAGTTCTGCGCGACACGTGGCAGGCAGTGATTGGGTAACGCGGGCGGGCAGCGCCACATGGAAGTCGCCAGGCAAAGCAGCGCGTTCAGGGAGCTGCCGACATGGCGCGCTGGAATTCGCCTGGGGGTGCGGCGTGTCTGATGTGGAACTCGCTGGGTGGTCCAGCGTTTTCTGGCACGTGGCGCTTCATGATTCGCTGACCGTACGGCTTGCTCAGCGCTGCAGTGGAACCCGCCAGTGGGCCTAGCGGTTTACGCTTTGGTGGCCCACTATTTATACCCCCACTTCGCTATCTGTCTCCCTCACCCCCAACCATCACTTTCAATCCATTTTTTTTTCCCTCTCAGCATTTACTCACTTGTCTCTCTTGCTATTGCTGTTGTGAAGGTAACATAAGGTTAGTTTTTAACCTTTTGACTATTTTGTTTATGTTTCTTATTTGTTATTTACATTTTAATAGTTAAATAATTTTAGATAATTGTATCATATTAAATTATGAATTATAAACATTAGGATAGAGGACATGCATGATTTTAAACATTAGGTTAGACAATGTTTAATTAATATTAATT
>PYAF01005245.1:1153122-1168852 GCA_007407185.1 Glycine tomentella | reverse complement strand
GATCCAGGAGAAAAATTTAACATGTATCCCAACCACCTTGGCAAAAATGCATAGGACTCATCCCAATCTCCGAAAACCTTCACAATGGCCTTTTGCTTTGCCTTCCATGCCTTGGTGTATGATATATGAAATCCGACCATTGTTGCTATCCTTTCTTGAATTAACCCAATTTTAACACTGGGATCCTCCCTAATCATTTTTGCATTCGTCATACAATAACACATTAAAAAATTGTAACCAATAACCAAACTTTAATCTAATTTATTTTACGTACCTAGGATCATCGAACAAATCAAATTTGAATCAAGCTGCTTGTGATCTTGAGAAAGATTCTGACCGACACATGTGTGTTCATTATTCCATATGCCTACAACCCATTCAGTCCCCCCCTTTTTTTGATATGCCCTCATCCTCCATGGGCAACCGTCCAAATGATTTTCACAAACCATTATAAGTCTTTTCGAATCACTTTTTTCCACAATGGTTGTCCGATGATCAGCCATACAATATTGTTTTATAGCCAATTGCACATCCCGCTTCGTCTCAAACACCTGATTCTTATATAGTTGTTGACCCATCTGCCAGTTAGGTATTTGACCTCCTTCCATATCACCAGACTCCTGGTCTGGGTATGCCCAATTAACATGTGTGTAATGCCTTACGTCAGACCAAAATGGAACGTTGTCGTCTCCTATATCATTACACATATCACACATTGTTCATTAAATACTTTTTCCATCATTAATAAATAAATTTTAAAATTAATGATTGAATTTGACGTAACTGAAAAACAATTTTTGGGATTAATTGTTAAATCAAATCAAGTTCACAATTTAATTTAAACAATATATTTAAAAGAATAAAATTTAAAATAAAATTACATGTTCAATAGTTGAGACTAACATATGATATGCAACTAATATAAAAAAAAATAGTTAATATAGCAAAAATAGTTCAATAGTTGAGACTAAAATGTTTTTTTTTTAAATTATTAGTATGCAACGTCCCTCAAGTTAATATAGCAAACTCCGAAATTAGTATATTTCACTATGACCAAACAAAATTTACAAGTATAGTCTAAAGTTTGGCATTGCTACTCAATAGTTTATAGATTGGCACAATTTAGGTCACAAATAAGGCGACACATATTCTTTTTCGCTATAACAAGGTACGGTTTTGATAAAATACATAAAAGGTAGGGTTTTTAATAATACAAAAATTTAAACCTACAATAATTAAATAACTACTGAATGATAAAAAATAGTGCATCCATACCTTGGCCCTGCAGTGGGTCTTGCATTCCAACATTGCCCGGAGAAGGAATTGGAAAACCAAGATCGAAGTCACCGTCTACGTCCGTATCTGACGAGTCACCGTCTGGAACAACACCTTCGTCCACCTCGTCCTCCGAACTGTCCATAGGCCAAACTGGGTCGTGGGCCGGCACCATTTCATTCTCCATTGCTTGACTTGCTGGTGCGGGTAGGGCCGATATATACATATCTTCAGAATCCATTTGTTGGGTTGGTTGGGTTGGTATTGGTGCTGATTGGGATACTTCTCTGTCTTCCACATTCACGAACGGCTCTCTGTTTATGTCAATGGACCTGGTGGGCTGAATACAATGTTGACTGCTTGATTGTCCCCCATAGTTTAATTCTGCATACAATTCGATAAATCTTGGGTTTACTCCATCGGATATGCAAGCGTCTGTAACTAAGGCTACATCGTCATCATCTACAATATCCATAGCAACCCACTGCACAGGGTTGCCCGATGCACATCTAGCAGTCAATCGAGAAACAGATTCTCCGCGTTGTAATCTCAACTTCTTGTAAATTAATTTCATCAGATCCCGGTGGCTGCATCCTGGGGGCATACGAAACATTTTACTTTCTCCTTCAAAAACTTGACCGTTAGGCCCAACGTATTTATTCCCATTATAATAGACAATGGTTATTAAACCATTTCTATTAGCACTCATTTTTCGTAAATTACAAAAACTAACTATCGGAATAAAAATCTAAAACGAATTAAATCAAATACTTGAGTACAAGAACGGAAAACAATTTTCGGAATCAAAATTTACAGAGAATGCAAGCAAATAAGCAACAAAAGTAGAAGATATCTGCTCATTTCGAATATGAAAGTTTAAATAGGACTAAAATCATTGTGCAGAGAAGCAAACTATCGGAATAAAAATTTAAAAAGAATTAAATCAAATACTTGAGTAGAAGGAAAATAATTTTCAGAACTAAATTTTAGAGAGAATTCAAACAAATAAGCAGAAGAAGTGGAAGATATCTTCTGAGGTAGAGGAGGGGGTTTAAATAGGACTAAAATCGCTGGGGATGGTGGCAAATTACCCAATGTAACTCGCTGGGCCCTTTACCAAATACCAAAAACGCTGCCCACTCTTGCACATTACCTATCCATTCAACAACTGCCACGTGTGCTGCCCAAAAAGCCAATCCGGTCAGCCATACGTAACTCGCAGCCAAGCCCAGCGATTTTGGTGGCCAATCCGAGCTTGCCACGTGTCAAAAAAGTCTGCAAACTGGCGCCATGTAACTCGCCTGGGTCCCAAGCGGTTTATGTCGCGTGGCATTATGCCAAATAATTTCACCCGCGTGGCATTTTGCCAATTTTTTTGGCTGACCGTGACATTTTGACAGAAGTTCCCTACCATTTACCTCATCATATACATATATATATATATATATGTGTGTGTGTGCGCGCGCGCACTCTTTCTTAATTTGTCCAAATCCAAATCATGGTTACTATAAAAGCTTGCTTCTATTATGGCTTAAGGTGATACTAATCATCCAACCTAGTTATTTCACACACGTGATTTTCCCATGTTGAATAATTAAAGTGTACCCTAAAGAAAAAAAGAAGGACTGGAACAAAATTATTGCCTTACCCTGACCTCACTTCATAGTTCATGGTACTAGGAAAAATCTACAACTACGAGAGAGGTTAGTTAATTTTATATTTCCAAATGATAAAAAAAAAAGGAAAAATAATCAGTATTTCTGTGGACCTTGCCTAACATTCAATATGAACTGGCCTACCAATATTGTCAAACTTTTCGGCGTAACCTTATTTTTATTTTTTGTTGGAATGGAGTAACCTTGTTGAGATTGGAAAAATGAATTATCCATCTTTGTTTCGTTCTATAAATTTTAAACTACTTTATTTATTTATTTTGATATTATATTTATATATTTCACATAGATATAGATAGCTATAGTACATGGAGCTCAAAACACATGCCTAATATGTAGTTGTGAGACTTAAACTGGCCGTGACGGTGACATAATTAAAGCCAGAGTTTGGCAGACCCTGCAAGGCCAAGCTAGCATAACATCATCAAATACAACCAATTGTATAAATACGATATTTTGTTTCAGTTTAATTAGTAATTTAAAATTTTAACATTAAGTATCCAATTGTCTTAAGTTAAGTAGGATGCTCTTCATAAAAAAAAGGTTGAATAATTGAAACAAGAATTTTACTATCAATAATAATCATGTAGTAATGATGATAAAACGGGGAGGCACTCCAATATTATCGAGTAAGCACCAATAACATATTGAAATTATTAATAAAGATCCACCTAAAAAATTACTGCAAAGGTCTAAACTGCAACTCGATTAGGCTCTAGATGTTAGCAAATCTCCATAAAAAGGATTTCTTGGGAAGATAAAAAAGTAACCTTAGGAGATGGAATCCTACACTCATAAAAATGTAAAAATTCATTATAAATTTTTAATTAATTGTATCAATTTATATTAATTAATAAGTCAACAAATTCGTCAACTTATATTAACTATTTTAATAATAGTTTTGTTTAAATTAAATATAATTTTTTTAAATAAAAAATGTGTTCGTATATAAAAAATATAGATTATCAAAGTAATTAAGGATTCTCATTATAATTAAGTCGTCACTCTCTTATTCTTCTTTTTCACCTTTGAATAAGAACCGCCAGTGTGACACCTAATACTTTATATTGTTTATTATGATCCTATGTAGTCTACAGTCAAGCACTTACCGTCTGTGTATATTTAGGGGACAGATTTGTCTTGACCAATTGGCATTTGACATGAAATTAATGTACTGTAGAAATTACTGAAAGTATGCACATGGCAGTATTTGAAGATAAATAAATTACTAAAGGTGTGATAAAGTTATGGCATCATGGAATATTTTAATGTGCTGTTTGTCTGCAAGGTTATTTACGTGGTCTAGTGAGATATAAATATATACAACAGTGGGTGTTGGCGTGTCAGTGGTTTTAGGACACTATACCCGTTCATTGCTTCAATATATATCTACTTGTTTGTGTAACTAAAAAAGCACTAAAGTAAACTTTTTATTTTAAAATTAACAATAAGAAACTTTCTAGCTACTGCATCAATTAAGAAATCAATTAAGAAATCCCCTTTATTTGAACATGCACCATGTAAGGCTTTGAAGACATTCTAACTAGGAGAGTAATTACTCTTTTTAATTTACCCTTTTGTAGGGATCTTGTTCCTTTTACAAGAAGCTTGAAATTGACTCATGTAAAAATAGGTTGTGTTTTAGAGGGTTATATTTTTTTTCTTGGTTATTCAGAAATATATACACATACAAGATAGATCTTCCCTATTGTAACCAATGGGCTAATTCCATTAATAACATCTTTGATTGATGATCATTTTGAAATTAGTATGCCAATTCTCAAATCATGTGTCTCCAGAAAAACGGTCATTTTCAACAAAATTGATCATGACTTAACTTTAGTATGGTCTCTTTTGTTGCTGAAGATATCACATAATTTGCTATTGCGCTCTGTCATGTGTTCATTGCTAGTCATTCTTCAATGCTTACTCATTTCCCACTTGAAGGTGGGCATGGTATCTCACTTTCTCTCTAAAATCCATTTAGCTTACTGACCAACTTAAACTATATAGTATATCTCACTGATTTTAGTACCTCATCAAACCCTTTTGGGAGATTTTTTTTCTTCTTTCATACAAATAAGTTTTTTTTTTCATTAATTAATTACCATTGAAAATATTTTGACTTCCCTAATTAATAGAGAAAAATTTAGGGAAGATGATCTATCATTTTCTCTCTGTCTACACATTGATATTTGATTATTTACCATGCTGAAAATTCAAACCATTATGATTTGTATTTGATTGCAATGATAGCTAGGACAGTACGTTTCTTCTTTGGCACTTAAGCCGGTAATAAATTGATAACTTTTTTCATGATAGAAATTAATAAATTCATAATTTTTGCATAACAGAAGGAGTTTAAAAATGGATTCCACGGTCCTAATAATGATTATCCATTAAAGGGTAATTAAATCAATTCATAATAACAGTGAGTGACTTTGTCTTATTGGCATTAGGTCCCCCCCCCCCCCAATCTCCTGTTCTGCGTTCTATCTCTTTTTCAATGAAAATAATATAAATCAGAATTTGATTCCCCTTTCTCTTCTCTTCTCTCTCTCTCTTTTTTTTTTTTTTTTTTTTTTTTTTTTTTTTTTTTTTTTTTTTTTTTTTTTTTTTTTTTTTTTTTTTTTTTTTTTTTTTTTTTTTTTTTTTTTTTTTTTTTTTTTTTTTTTTTTTTTTTGCTTTTCAAGATTTTTAAAAGCGTGGAAAGAAAAATCTAAACCACTAACTCAAGTGGACAGTGGATACGAAATTACATATATATTACCAATCAGCAGCTTTGGAGAATGAAAGTTATGGAATCACACAAGTGCTCCCTGCTATGCACTTTGTTTTGGGAACCGAACTGATTCACATAGGCCATCAAGGTTCAAAAGACTGATTAAACTTAAATTAATGTCATTAGCATAACATATTAATTAGTGACTGAATGGAGATATTTTGGATTAAACTTAGAGAGATAACAATGAAATAATTGAGCATTGAAACTATTACAATTGTCATGGAGCACCAGATTAGGAGTGCTAGATACTCTTAAAAATTGAAAAAATAAATCCAACTTGAGAGGATCATATTATAAGAGAGAAAAACATGAAAACAAGTTATAATAGGATGATTGGGATCTATAATATAAATTTTATTGATTTTATACTTTAATTTTTTTTTTCCTTACAACATATGATTCTCTTATATTAATTACCATTAAGAAAATTCCTTATCCAATATAACCCTACTGGCTATAATGTTATTTCATAATAAGTACATGCTTCTCCTCCAATATGTTTTGCAGTCAGCTTTTAATTGCACATCTTTTTAAATTTCGATACTGATGGATAAAGAAAAATTGTTATCAACACACTCATATATTTGTTGTTATATTATTAACTAAGATTTATTAAAAATTATAAAATTTTGTGGATTTCATATTTTATTCAATGAGTCTTAATTATAATATTGTAATTTTTGATAATTTTAATTAGTAGAAAATATATTTAAAAAATTAGGTTAAGAATATGTTGCTAAATAGGTCGTATGATGGATATCTTTGAAGTATTGATATTGAAGTGAAAATTGGGTTTTTGTTTCATACTTAAGAATTTTACTGTTCATATATGCATTCACATATATATGGTGTGAACATGTGATTTCTATCAAAAGTCTCGTCCATCTTATCTTTGAGAATATTAGGATTACATTACATCTGAACTTGAACACGCATACAGGTTAATAAACTTCATTTTACATGGCTATACTTTTTTTTTCTCAATTCAAAGAAAATAGGATAGTTGATATATATATATATATATATATCTGTGTGTGTATATGTATAACAAATTAAAACTGCATTCAGTATCGTATACCAGTTTGATAATATGAAACTCATGCTGTCACAGGATCAGCCATTAAAGTAGAATATTTACAATATATTCGAAGCAAATAAGATTAAAGGGCTTGCCAATTACTTGTCATCACGCCAAAATTGTCTCTAAACTGAGTCAGCTCTTATGATTTGATACAAAAACTGAGATAAGATTTGACTAATGCCTGTCTTGGAGAATGGTAGACAATCAAAAGCAAAACTTTGACTCTATATATTCTTGCTCGAGGAATTTGCTTAAACAAGCATTTTTCTCTTAAGTGTTACTATACATAGAATTGGACAACCAATAAGCCTCTACAAGAAATAAAAAGGATGAGAATATAGAGTTGGAGATCAACTTGATCAATTCAAAACTAATTCGATACTTGATTGGTTAATTATGTCGATAAGCTTAATTTTTTTTATTAAATTTTGATTTACGTAATTTGAACTTTTTAATTCTATTAAATAATTGTGAACTTAAATTAACATAAAAACTTCAGTCACTACTAGAAAGAATAATTTTATCATTATAAAATATCGATATTAACAAAAATCTAATAATATATTCATAAATAAAATGAGTTCGTTAAAATCAGTTAACAAAAACTTCACTCACTAATAGTTGGAAAATTTTGATTCATAAACGCTTAACTAAAGTTTGAATTCAATTTTTTTTTATTAAATCAAAGTAGGCTAATAAACTGACTCTCATTTCCATATGTAGATGTAGGAATTTTATATTAAAAAAAACTTGATTCAACAAAATGCAAAAAACAAATATGAAAAACACTCTTCAAACTTTGAACATTTTAATACAAATAACGTCACATCCTCTTATTTTATCTTCCCCTGGTATTTTATTTCACTAACATTACATTGCCATGTGAGTGTGGTAGAGGTATAGCTCACACATGATTTGTACGTGGAGTACACGCTCTGTTCGAAAGTGCACAAAGCAACACAACACAAAGCCACAAAATCTAGGAATGAATGAATAGAATGGGTGTTCTGATGAAACATGTATCTATCTATGGTTCATCATCATCATCCTCAATATCCCATCACGTATGAAAATGCAATAGTCTCAGCAGTTAGGCCCTGAAGTCAATGCCACAAATATTTTTTAACGCCAAATTTAATGATAGCTTTGCCAGTGGTGTGGTACAGATGCCTCATACCAAAATTCCCAAATTCTATCAATTCCCTTACCCTTGTGTCTTTATAAATCCCAAGCCTTGTTGGGGGCATTTTCTCTCCAGCCAACCACACACACCCATCAAGCCCCACCAATTTTATTTTTTTAAAAAACAATTTCAGTTTTCGAGAGTGAGATATTTTATTTCTCTAAAAAGGTTTGAATAGTATGAGAAAAAGAAAACCAAAAAAATATAGTATATAGTATGGAAAGTTGAAACAACAACAAAACACAAACACAAGCACAATAAGCAAAAGCAACTCTCTTTTCTTTCATTCAACCCTCTTTTTCTTCCCCCCTCCCCCTCCCAGCCTTGTTTTTCACTCTTCTATATTTCTTCTCCAATCCCCACCCAAATCACCCCTAACCCTTTTGACAGATATTAATTTGTTGGTTTCGGTGCAAGGAGAGAGAGAGATAGGCATGGAAATCAGATCAAGGCTTCAAGAAAGAGAGAACCACAGTCACAATCACAACCACCACCACAACCATAACCACCCTTCTCCTATGAACTCTCCAACAAGCAATGTGAGCAACTGCATGAGCAGCAGCAACAGCAATGGCATCCAAATCCCAACACCACCCCTCACTCCCAAAACCATTCCCAGATCTGACTCCAACCCTTACCCTACCACTTTTGTCCAAGCTGACACCTCTACTTTCAAGCAAGTAGTCCAAATGCTAACTGGGTCATCAGACACCACAAAACAAGCATCACAAGATCCACCACCATCATCCAGAAACTTCAACATACCCCCCATCAAGACCCCACCAAAGAAGCAACAAGGCTTCAAGCTCTATGAGAGGAGGAACAACAGCCTCAAGAACAGCCTCATGCTCAACACCTTGATGCCCAATTTTGCTCACAATCACAACAACAACAACTCTCCAAGCTTCTCACCAAGAAACATGCCTGAGATCCTCTCCCCAAGCCTTCTTGACTTCCCTTCCCTTGCTCTCAGCCCTGTCACGCCATTAAATGATGACCCTTTTGACAAGTCCTCTCCTTCATTGGGGAACTCATCAGAGGAGGATAAAGCCATAGCTGAAAAGGGCTTCTACTTGCATCCCTCTCCCATGACCACTCCAAGAGACTCAGAACCACAGCTCTTGCCTCTGTTCCCAGTTACCTCACCTAGAGTCTCATCAGAATCACCCTCTTGAGGATATTGGAGAATAGACGGTGTTCCTGTGTTGTGGATGATTTAGATAGAGAGAGAATGGTTGGTGGTTAATTACATCATGGGTTTTTTTATTTTTATTTGAATGGTTTATGGTTTCCTCCATCAACAAGGTTCAAAAGCTTTGGTCTAATTGTAAAAGTGGCTTTCTTACCATGAAATGGCAACTCTTTTCTTTATTCTCCTGCTTTGTTTTCCCACCTCAAAATATTGCTATCTTTTCTTGTTTTCCCTTTCCATAAATGAAAAAAAGTGTCTTTGTCCAATGAATTTTATTTTATTTTTTTTCTCCATGTTCCATCTAGTTCTTCAAGGGTTATTCTTGTTAGGAAAAACACATCTTGGGAATAATCATGAGCCAGGGTGTCTCTTTTGATTGAGTGTGATGATGAATTCAATGAATAAGAGTCTTCTTCAAAGTTTATGTTTGTGTGTGTGATTGCCGTGTCACACCAACCACCACCAGTGAGAAGTTTGTTTTGAGATGAAGAGAATTCAAAGATGGCAAATTGAAGAGAAATACAAGGGAATGAGGTTGCTTGGAAGGGACACACATGTTACTGGAAATCAGTGTTGGAAAGGACATAACCGTATCCTAAGTTGTCATCATCGCAGAAAGATGCACCAAAAGGAAGGTGGGTGGGTTAACTTGATGAAGATTGAAGGGTGAGAGTGAGAGGGTCCCTCTTCTTGGTTATATGCCAATTTAGTCTAATCAGTTTCTCAAGCAACTCAAATCCCAGATAATGATAATGTGCTTTTGCTTCTCTTTTTTTTAATTTTTTTTTCTTTTTTCTTTTTTGGCTGACACCTATGACCTATCTGGGAAGAAAAAACCCATTTCTGTATCAGTTTTCAAGTACCTATCTGAATAAGAAGTAAAGCAAAGATGACTTTTTCTTTGGTTTGTTTGTTTGTTTTAAAATGCAGAACATTTATGCATGATGTCAATACTCAACTTGTACTTCTTACAACACTCTAGACATAGGACCTATGTATCATGTATGTGTAATGTGTTGAAATTGATCATAAAAATTGTGTGCTGTATAGGACCTAATGCATGTTTATTGATCATAATAATTTTGTGTGTGTGGCCCGCATACAGAGGCTAATGTTTTTCCTAGTACTAGGGAAACAAAGACCAAAGTTGAGTTTCACAACACTATGGTGTGTGGTATGAGAAATAAAACAAGGATAAAAAATCTAAATTGTAATTGTTGATCCCTAACATGATTGCACAGGAGTGGCAGGACTATAGACACATTGGGCATATTCTGAACTTTTTCTTTCATTTTTCTTTTTCCTGTTATTGTTGAAATTTTGATTAGATTTTTACTCTTTTAAAGCACGGGTTGCACTTTAAATAATAAATAAAATAGAGATTAATAATCACATGTAGAGATTTTTACATTTTTATAATTTATTATAGACTTACATATTTTTTATCTTTAATAAATATTTTATTTTTTTATTTGTTTCCTAATAAATTTTTGTTCTGTATTAAGTCTCTAATAAAATAATAATTTTATTTTTGATTCTTAATATTTTGTTTTAGTCCTTGATAAATTAACAATTTTTATGTTTGTTCCCTAATAAATTAGCGAATTTTGTTTTAGTCTCGACTATTAACAAATAAAAATAATTTATCAAGAAACAAACACAAAAATTATTAATTTATTAGGGATTAAAAGAATATCAAGGAACAAAATAAAATTATTGTTTTATCAAGAACTCAACGCAAAACAAAAAATTATCAAAAAATAAATACAAAAATTGAATATTTATTAGGGATAAAAATATATTTTTAAATCTTTATTATATATATGTTATTAATTTTTTAATTAAAAGTTAGCATATAATTTAAAGTGTATTTCATACTTTAATCAAATTCTATATATTCAAGTTATATCAATTTAAATCAATCAATAAAAACTAAAAAAATAAATGTACTGTGCGATTACCAATAATTTATAAAAATTAGCAACCAAGAAGATTTCTTCTCTCTCTATTTCTTTCTATTTCCCCTTTCTTTGTTATTGTTTTCTTGATTTAAATTTTCTTATATTATAATGGGAAGCATTGAAGGGTAGACAAAATAACAAGAGAGGAGATAAGATAGAGAAAGTGGGACTTTTGTTACAATCATCATGCTAATAGAAAGTAAGGCCGAAAAGAAACCATATGTAAATAACAAAAGCAGAGAAAATATGAAGACCACCCTTTTTCTTTTTCTTCTCCCTTTTAGACTTTGTTTTGTCATTTAGGTACATATAGGTTGGACCCAATTGCTAGTGCTAGTGCATTGAACAATAAACTGCCAATTTTTTTTATTTTTTTTTTAAAAAAAAATTTCTCACAGTTTTATACAACTTCCAACATCTTTTAGTACACTAATTCTTTTTCTTTACAAAGATAACAGCTAATTAGATGGTTTGTTATAAAGTTGCTAACTCGGTAACTCCACATGATGATATAGAACGAAAAAAACTGAAACTAACTTCGAGGACCTTTCGTTATGCAACCAAGATAATAACTCCTTTACGTTATAGAAATTCTATTTGTTAAATGAGTTTGTACAACTTTTTTTTATGTAACAAAGATGGAAATAGAAAGAAAAGAAGAAGAAAAATATGGAATAAGATTAGTGATATGATAGAAAAAGAAATAATGTAACGGATGTGTCAAGTTGAATGTTATTTTAAACTAGGCATGTTGTCTATACTCTCCTTTAGCCTTTGTGGAAATAGGTAGCGGATTTTGTTATTTTCTTCTCTCTTTTTTTAATAGTTTGTGGATGCAAGCTGAAAATCGATACTCAAATCTTGAGAGTTGGACCAATGAAAATTATGCCATAAGCTTGTTCACTAGGTTCTGTTTTCTATGATAGAAAAATAATTAATAAAGTTTGTGCTGCGCTAAGGTTAAGACATGTTGCAAGTTCATAGAAGAAAGCTTGATGGGTACTTATTTTGACTGGAATTGTGGTTTTTGGTGTTAACTGTTCAAATTTGTTGTTGACGTATACACACCTACAAAGATTAATTAATGATTTAATACTCCACAGAAGTTAACCCTTCAAGTTCAAAGTTCAAAATCAGCATGAGAGAAAACTGAAAAGGCATGCGTGAGTAACAAAAATCCTTTTAAGTATTACACATAAATTCCCAACACGCTACGAAGCTTGAACAGAACTCTATGTATGTCACCTTGAGTGGTTAAAGGTAAACGGAACTTCTTCTCTCTTTCACTTCGTCCACACCAATCTAAATATAACAAAAGTAACGTAGGAATGATGTAAAATTTTATATGAAGATATTAACTCCTTTTGAAAATTGGGAATTATAATGTGATTCCTTTTGCTGTATCCGGTGGATTTTTCTTTCATTACTTACATGAGAAGGCATCTTGACTTGCCATTGACTAATTGGGTTGGATTAAATCCTTTTACTTTTCTAAAACACCCTTACATCATTCCTTATATATATATATATATATATATATATATATATATATATATATATATATATATATATATATTACATAAAAGCAAATATCTTAAACTTTCTTTTCCAAATAAGTGGGTTTTTTCATGTGGAAATGTAATTTCTTACCTAGAAAAGATCACTTAACCGCCCCTTAAATATCCATGATAAATACATAACTATCTAACGAGTCTTTCTTACCTGCGATGTAAGTATGTTTGAAAAAAAAAACTATAAATACTTAAGAGAAAAAAATAGATTAAATTTGTTGCATAAGTCGTCAATTTTGGTTTATCTTAAGAGAAACTATTAAGATTTTTTGAGATCATTCCTCAATTTATTTCAAACGTTGTTACAGTATATAAGTTCTACTGTGTTTTTACGTGAATTTTAATAGATATTTTGGAGGCTTGCTCCTCTCATTCAAAAAAAAAAAAAAGTTAACTTGTGTGCCTCAAGTTTATAAAAGTTAAATGTGAGTTTTTATAAAATTTAAGTGTATAATTTAATTGTAACTTTTCAATCAATTCATTCTATTTTTTATTTTCTTTTCATATAAATTAGAACAAATTATATAAATTTCTCTTGAAATTTATTCAAATTACACATGCACCTCCTCCTTTTTTTTACCCTACAGAAAATCTCTTATCTTTTGTCTTTCTATTACAATAACACCCTACACTTCAAACGATGTTAATTCCGTTTAATTGAAGGGTCATGTGACATGGGTGTATTTTTTTACTCCTAAAATGTCCCCATCTCATTTTCGTTAAGCACCTTAAGAATTATTTTTGCAGTGAATGAAAATTTCACAATATTTTCTCATTCAATCAACTAAAAATTACACAAACTTACACAATAATATCAATAATTAAACCCAGATCTAAATATGTGAAAAAAAAAAAATCAAAAACCAATTCAATAATTAAAATCCAATATTCCAAATCTGAATATATGAAAAAGAAAAATCCAAATCCAAATCAATAATTAAAACCAGATCTAAATACCATTTCTTATCTAATAGAGACAACTCCAATACGATGCATAAAAAAAATCAAATTAAAATTAAAAAAAAACCATTGTTATTGTTCTACATATTATCTCATTTTCAATCCCCTTGCCAAATGGATCTAAATAAAAAAAAAAAAAATAAATAAATAAAAAAAGATCTAGGAGGCAAGCAAAAGGTGCAGCAACATCAAAGGCATCGCGAGGTGGTGGTGGAGGTAGTCGACAATCACACAATGGTAAAAGGAGGTCATCTTGTCTTCGATCTCCTTGTGGTGGAAATTTTGGTAGCAAATGATAATCTGACGATCTTCTTGTGATGTGTGACCTCGCCAAAGAGTAGAGAGATTTATGAAAATGGTGAGCAATGCAAGAACTCAAGATCTTCGGAGAGACCTGACTTCCTCTCATTGGTATGCCCACCATACCCCTCATCCTCTCCTATGTTGCCGCCTCCCACTTTGTCGGAAAGTGTAGGCACCGAGCGAGGCAATGGTATCATCAAACCCCACGACATCTATGGTTCCATTCTCGACGACATCAGTGTTTGATTGTTCCATAGGTTAGGTTTGTTGGAAACAAAGGGAGGGCATTTTTGAATTTGCAAAACAAGATGAAAACGTTTGTTATCGTTGCTGATAACAACGTTAGTTAAAAATGTTGGAGGAGGGGAGACCAAAGTAATGTAAAAAAAAAATAAAATGGAGTGCATGTGTAATTTATTTGGGTAAACCTTAGGGGGAGATTATCGTTATTTGCTCTATAAACAATTATAAAAAGTTTATCCAAATAGACTCCATTCACTAATAAAGTATTTCTGGTTACTCGGAGTCTCATGAACAAGAATATATGCCTTATTTATTTACTTTTTTTTGGTGAAATATGTGTTTTATAATACTGATGAAAATGCAGTGACTATATTTAAATCTTATAAAAAAATGAGAGATGAAAGTTAAAACTTGGAGAAACTCAAGCAATACACACTACATTATTTTTAATTAAGAAGTGAACGCTACGCTATCCTTAGTAATCATAACACATTTAATGCCATTCCAGAAGACTGCTACTGGTCTTAGATCTCCGAGAAGGATTTGATTGTCTGGAAGCCATGATTGTCAGGGAGGGGTCCATTCCCAGGTCGAATAGAAATTATCACCTCCAAACCTGAAACAGGATAATTGTCAACAAATTTATCAATGTCAACAGCACCTTTAACCCAAGCTAATTAGAATCAACAAATTTATGTGCAGCAAAATTTCTTATTTGGTCTTGTAAGTGGATCCTATGGAAATTCCTCTACCGCACCAATCGGGGGGGTCACACTCACACCATTGGCACTTGTGTATAATGTATGGCCTACACAAAAATGCCAACTGCTGGGTGTGTTTAGTCTTGATTTTTGCTTGCAGTTAGCCCCAAAAGACACAATGAATGTTGGTGCATCCGGTGTGCATAGGACAAAAATAGCTCTACTGATAAATAATTGAAATCATTTCTGAGTTTTTTTTTATTCATAAGAATCAAACTTAAGTATTAGATAGTTTACAATAACCTTAACGGTTCAATCAACTGAGCTAGACCCTAATCAATTTTCTACAAGTTTAATGTCAATCTATTCATTAATATAATATGACAATAAGGTAGTTTTTATTAGATATTGATGTAAAATATTTTACACTCATTTTCTATTCCATGTAGCATACATAATTTTACACTTGTAGTGAATCAAATTTAAATATTAAATGATTCAGTTTACTATAATCATGTGACACTTTTTAAGTGTATGGTTCAGTTTACTTTAAGATATACCAAACATTGGACTAAGTTTATTGATAATGTAACAAGTTTAAGAGATCAACATCAACATCAACATCAACAGCACCTTTAACCCAAATTAATTGGGGTCGGTGGTAGATGAACCTAATGATAAATCGAAAAAAAGCAAAAGAGAGAAACAGAGTTAAAATAAAAGAACGGTGAGAGGAGAAGAGAAAAGAAGAAGCAAAGAATTAAAACAGGGAACAACTGGAACATAGAACTACTAAAGGGTT
>PYAF01005245.1:1086630-1144112 GCA_007407185.1 Glycine tomentella | reverse complement strand
TAACTTTGGTGTTCATCAATAAAAAGAGATATTGATTAATTCAACAAAGAGGTAACTCCCCAATCATTTGGTTAAATTTCATTAAATATGGATACATTGAATTTTTACTACTTGTCATTTTTAACGGCTAAATGTCATTTTTGATTCATTTATGTTTTAATATTTTTCACTTTGCTGCATTAAGTTTTAAAATTTTTATTTGATTCTTTATGTTTCCCAAAAACTTATTTCAGTATATTAAGTTTTACAAGTTTCATTTTGGTCCTTTTATGCTTTTGAAAATTTTATTTTAATCTTTTAGGTTTTTGAAAGTTTTATTTTGATCATTTATTTATTTATTTTTGTTAGCAAAAATGACTAAATCAAAGCTTGACCCAAAACCATCACCGTGACATCATATTGAAGTTTCTTATTATTTCCAGGATCCAACATTTCTTATCTATATTAGTGTTAGGTCACTATGTGACTATAGGGTGTCGTGATTATATTGTTTGGTGAATGAAGATTGTAAATCTAATTTGTTTGTTGATAATAGTTGTAATGTTGTAAAGATTGTAAATATGAATGGACAATAGTTACATTGTTCATGTTATGATAACTATGAAGTGAAGTAAGTGGTTGAATACATTTTTAAAAAAATATGGATGATTTTTAATAGTCATTATTTTAAATTATTTATTTTAAAATTTAAAGTTGATGACATACTAACTTATAATGATCAAAATAAATTTTTTAAAAATATAAAAGATTAAAATAAAATTTTTAAATAATCAAAATAAAAAATTTAAATAACATAAACATAAAATTTTAAAACATTAAAAAATTAAAATAAAACTTTAAAAACATAAAAGAATAAAATAAAACTTTTAAAATTAATATACTAAAATAAAACAACACTAAAAATAATGAATCATTAGTTTATTTTAACTTAAACCCTTTGAAATTGCAAGACAGAGCAAGGATACTCTTATCTATCATTCTATCCTCTTCTATTCATGTTCACCTTCGGAGTGAGTGAGTGATTATAGTAATGACGAGTTCTCGAGAGCGTTTGGTGAAGGCGGTGAAGCAGTTCGTGGAGGTTCGGTACAAGATTTTCAGTAACCGTTATGGCCAAAACATCATCGACATCCTCGACTTCCCGATTAAAGTTGTCTTGTCTCCCTTCACTCTCGCCTTCGACATTGCCGGCTCTGCTCCTCGCGGCTTCGGCGTCCCCGAACTCATCTCCAAGCTCTCCGCCACCTCCGTCTTTGTCAGTCCCTTCTCCCCTTTTCTGCTATTTTCTTCTCACTCACTTTTCATTCAATTTCTCTGTTATTTTTTTGTTATTCAATTTCCCTCTCTAATTTCTGGGTATTTGAGGAAATGGAGATTAAAGGTCACTTCCTTGATGCTGCGTCGTTTGTTTATTTGGATTCTGAGAATGTTTTTGTTTTTGTTTTGTGTTGTTGTTATAAAAATGTCAATTTTTTCTGCTTCACTATACCGTCCTTAATTGCAGTGGAATTGTTCATGCTTAGTGCTCTCAAATTCTAGTATTGGGTATGCAACTGCTTATACTTTGAGAGAGAATTTTATCGCTCGTAGTGGTCTTACTGCCCGAGCTTGAGCAGGAATTTCTCATGTGGAGGATGGAGGATACGTGTGGTCTTAAACAAAACTAAAAAAATATTTCACTATCCTGCATCTATATCTTTTTTTTAACTGAAAATAATTTCTGTGGTTTTGGTCTGCTTTTTTTTTTTTTTTCCAATTTCCGGGATTTTTTTTTTGAAATCAATGTGATGATTAGTGAAGATTGAAAACGAATACAAAGTGCATATTCTTAAAGCCTAATAAGTATTTGGAAACCATTTTATGTTGCAAATTGATCAATTGGATTATTGGTTTTGATATTTGTGGGAGTTGTATTGTCTGGAAATTTCACCTTGTTAGTTCTTGGTTCATGGTTGTAGGCTATAGCTGCTCTTGGGACTTATGACATTGCATTTGAGCTGGGGAGGAAGGTGATATGTCAAAGGTGTTGTTTTGTATTCCTTGATGGTGGTTGTGTTGTGTCACTTGAATACATGATGCCTCTAATCTCTTATTAGTTTAGTGTTGTTGGTTGACTTTTGTCAAACTCTAACTAAATGTGTGTCTCAAGAACAGGAATTGTAACTCATGTAATGGATGGCGGGCCTTACGCTGTACAATGTGTCAAGGAAGCGGGAGGGTGCATTATCAAGTTAAGAATTGCAACTTGAAGAGGTAAGTTACTGTCCATGTGGATAAATTTAGAGGTCACAGTCAGTATTTCTATGTAAACGCTGGTTCATTTTGCGCTCTTTTTGAAAATTTAATAAGTATCCAAAAACATTTAAACTTGCAAATATTATTTCTAGATCATATAAGTTGATATTCTAGTTGAATAAAGAACACTTTGCAATCTTTGTCATTTGGGGTCATGCACGGTTTCTTACGTAGTTACTCCTAGCCTCCAAGGAAACTTCTAAGTGATGGGAAAAAAGGTATTAGTTTTAACCCATACTAATTTTATGCCAGTGAGTTTTTCTAAAATGAAGGTTGACTGTAACCATCAAAGTTACACTGAATTAATATATTAATATTTGGACGCCAAAGAAAATATCTGCTGTTGAGTAAGAAAATGTGTATCTGATTTATATCAAAATGGGCATGTAAGATAGTGCAGTAATTTTTTTTAATGGATAATTCTCCTCTGTTTTGATTTCTTTTAGTGTATCTTCATTTATCATTTTGTGAGATTCTCCTATATACACCTTGTATGTTTTTCAACTTATTCATTTTTAGTGGAGAGAAAGCGACTGCTGAATCTGTAGCAGACGCCATTGCCAACAACCGGGCTGAGTTGGTGCATATACCATCATCCTTGGATTTTCAGAAACCATTACCTTCAAAAGAGTGTCCAACTTGTGATGGAACGGTATGAGCCAAATTCCAAGACAACTTAACTTTCCATCCAACATTTTTGTTTTCATGAATAGGTTCATTTGTAGTAATTCATGAGTACTGTGGTCCTCCCCCCACCACACACATTCACACACACCAGATAACAATTATACTTTGAGATCAATAGTAAATCTCGTATGTATTTCATCTAGTAACTTTACAAATGCAATGTGTTTTGATTTTTGTTTGAAGAATTTATTGACTATGCACAGGGTGTAATGAGCTGTCCTGAATGCAAACACAGATTGCTACATGTGAGGATCTCAGCAGATGATGTGAGTATTGTTGATTCTATGGTGCTTATTTTTTTTCCATTGTTGATTTTAATTATTCAGATTTTGGTCTTTAATATTACCTGTGAAGTTTCGATAATCTATTTATAATATATAGCGATGGCATTGGCAACTAAACTAATCCTTTGTTGCCACACCAGTATTTTGATTGTTGTGTCATTGAGTGATTCGATACAGATTAGTGATCAACTGCATAACATGTGGGTCTAAATCTAGTTCATTTTGTTTGAAGTGTCCTTTTCTTTGTGCAGATTATGGAGCCCCCATGGCAAGCTTATAATGTCTTGAAAAAGATTGATTATCCATATGAGGTCAGTGTTATTTCTAAATTCTAATCCTATCAAATAAGAAAATTATCATTATTTATTATTGAATTTATAATTGAGATTCCTCTCATATGCATCTGAAACAAACCTTGATCCTAGGCATTCTTACTCTCATTTCTTTACTTTTGTGTTACGCATTGGAATTCATTTTTATCTTAGATTTATTTTCACTCAAACTCTTATTGGTTAAATACGTGTGTCAAGAGGGGACATAAATATAATTTATTTCACTTAAGATTTCTCACTCTTATTTGACATTGTAATCATAATTATTTTTATTTTGTTTTGTTTTTCCTTTTCAGCACATATTGCACAGCATGAAAGATCCCAGTATTGCTGCATTTTGGTTGATTACATTTCCTCAGATTATGGGTGGATTTACCTATGACGATGATGTGAAGAAGAAAATATGGTGGCAGTACAAGGTTGTTGTCACTTCATATTCCTTTCTGTAGTTCAGTTTCAGTTGTACTATCATCAATTATTCCCCCCCCCCCCCCCCAATCTGGTTTCAGTAATTACCTATTGTAGCATTGCATTGCTTGAAGTATGAGCTGTAAAAATGTTCTTTGAATACATGAAACATTAAGGATTAATACTTGTGGAGCTGTGGCCTCTTGGATTTTGTGCTAAACGCAACAATTATAACACATGTTTGGTAGTGATGAAAATGTCTGCTGAAAAGTAGGAGTGGACTGTGGAGTTTATTGTATGATAAATGATTGCTTGGTAAAAGAAATAATGAAATTGCATACTTGCACGAAACAATTTTTTATTGCAAATTTGTGATGAAATGATGAATATATGGTGAAAATACAATGTTAAGGCTCAATATTAAATAAAATAAACATGTTTTTGGTTAGGAAAGTGACAAGTATTGTATCTTCTGAGAAAGCTGAAAAATGACAAAACAAGATAAAAGAGGGAAAAATGCACAGAAGATGAGAGCAGATTGCTCCCCCAAGTCAGAGATGATTCTCTAGACTCCCTATTTCATTCCAAATCTCCCATCCTCCTTACAATGATTATCCCCTCCCTAAATAACAGAAATTCTCTTCAACCTTCTCACTCCTCTAACTAACTCAATCCCCTTCCACTAGGCCTCTAATTATGAATAGACCCTATTGCCCTCTTGGGCCTACGTGTGTACACTTGAAAAGGTTTACCACTATTAGTACCACTATTTGGCTGATTCCCATCAGAAAGTGTGCACACTCCACTGGAGTGATAATACGGCAACTACAAACGCAATATATTTCTATTCCTCACTACTTCCAGTCAATCAATCCAGAGGGATGAGAGTCATTTTTAATGATCCAATTTTCCTTCTTTGATGCACACCTGCAAGTGAAAATTTAGTTTCCTTTACTTTCTACTTCTATCAAGTCATTCTTATTCTTTTTGAGCTCAGTGCCACATGCTCCTCTGTTCAGAGGTTGGTTTTAGTAGAATTTCATGAAAATACCAAATATAACTGGTCTAAATTGACATATAAAACTGCCAGCTTGTAGGTTTTGTTGGTTTCATCCCTTTTTCAAGCACAGAAGTTAGTTTTCCCAGCACCTATGCTGTTTCATCTGTGTGTGTGTTTTAACAGTGAAGGGCTCATGGGACTTATTGACTGAATAATCCTGTGTATTTCTCTAACCGACAATCATAATCTGTTGGAAGATATTCTTTGGAGTTTGGCCAAAGTACTGTCAGTGTCACTTGTATACCAATAACTACTTGGAATTTCAGATTGCTGAGGAAAGTGGTGCAGAAAATAGGATTTAATATTTAAAATGGAATTGAAGAAAGGAAGGGCATAGCTCTCTGATTATATAACACATGGATTTAATTATTCTGTCCTCTCATTCGATTAACCATTTCAATAGTTAATCAGACATCATGCAGCCTAAGTCATCATACTGTTACATTCATGCTTTATAAAAGTTGTTCAAATCTGTTGCTAAATATATCTATTTTTCTTTTGAGTGAATTTAGGAAAATATGCGGTATGATCAACTCCGAGATGTGGTGGCCAAGAGAAAACCAGGGTGGGAGTATCTGCAGGATGTAAGTTTTTTATCACGCACACAAAATATTGTTCTTGTAGCCATGGCTATTTTGCAATACCTATGTTCATACTTAGTTATGGAAGACAAGCAGTGTAGAATGTAGGTATGCAGGGGATTATCTAGTTGCTAAAATAAATTGAAAACTGTTTATTCTTATACTATTTTGTGATAATCATGGTAGTTTTTTTCATTACTTGGATGCTTGATATAGTGTTATTCGTGTGGTTGAAATTATAACATCTTAATATTTATGTCGTTTCCTCTTGATTAGATTTTGCTATGTTTTATTTTGAATTGTTCGGTTATCACAGGCCTTGATATCTATTGATCCTGCCCGTGCAAGGGATGATCCTATCATAGTGAAAAATGTCCCTTACTATAAGGCTAAGAAGGCACTGGAGACAGAGGTTATGAAGATTGATCCTCCACCAAGACCGCCAAATTGGGGTGTATGTATTCACGATCTTCATGTTATGTTTGCTAGTTATTCCTTTTTAGTTATTATGATAGTCCAGATTTGTCTATGCTTAAATAACATGCACAATTTTCTTTCAAGTTGTAATGTGCTTTTGATAATTGCGCTTGCTGAATTCTTTCTCTTCCGGTGGCTAGAATGGGCATATATAATTGGTTGTATGGACTAGATTGGCATGGTCAGTATGACTGAAAAAACTACAAACTGGTCTCTGAGCCGGTCCAGACAAGCCTCTTTGTGGCTTTTGCAGTGACTGAGTCAAACGTTGGTGACCAACCTGGGATAGTCTAACTTGGTTTAATATTTTTTTTTTTAAGCTTCATGTGAACACTGTTACAAGGATGACCCTTGTGAAGTGCATTCTACGATTAGACCATGGCTCCTGTTGAGCAATGTTCTCAATTTTAGCATAAAAGGTAGATGGGCTTGTGCATTATCCATGCATCAATCCCAAAGGGTTCTTGCATGAGGGGGCATATTAGAGACGTAGTATAAATATAAACTCATTCACTTGACTTCACCTTATAGCTGGAGCTTTTAGGATTATGGGTTCATGACAACCTTATAGCAAAAGGAAGGTTGAGTCCATTTGGTTCAAATTTATTGATGATTCATTTTGGTGCCTAATAATTTGAATTAAAAAAAAAGTGAGATTTGAAATGACAAAAGTATCTCAATAACAACCGGGTAGTTAAAGCAGCTGACATGGTAATGGGTGACAGAATATAAAAACAAATATAGTTTATACCAAACATGATAAGACTTAACTAACTGCAGAGAATTGGCAGGAGCTGGACCTTCCATTGAATGCATCATCTTGGAGTGAGGACGATCTCAAAGATCCAGAGAAGTTCTATGAAATGACTGTTCTTCTTAATGCCCAAAGAGAAATCTCTGATAAGATCTTGGATGCACAGTGGGAAACTAAATGGCGTCAGGACAAGGTTGGTGATTTTTGTCTTTCCAAGATCTTGAATATATATTAAAAGGCATTTCATATATATTAAACAGCATGTGCAACTGTCTTACTTTTGTCTTGAGATCATACCCTATGCTTTGTTAGTTCACAATGTTCTTGGTATTCTTGGTTCTTGCTTCAAAATTCAGGTTGCAAAGCTATCTGTGGTTTACTGAGTTCTGTGTACTCAAACTGCTTTCAGAATTATTACATGCCTTTTAATATATATTGAATTTGTCAAATAGTATATTATTCTTTGTTGCGCGCTTTGAAATGTCATTGTCCATCAATCTTTTGTGCAAGTGACTGATGCTTGATTTCACCTACAGTTGAATGAGATGTTGGAGGCAAAGGTGAAGCCATACATCCAGGATATAGACAACACTGTTCTTCCTGAGCCTATTTTATTAAAGCCAAAAAATCAGGAAAAGGTCTGTGTGTGTGTGTGTGTGTGTTGCCTGGGTTTAGACATTCACTGATTATGCATGTTGACTAGGATAGGGACTCACACCTTTCTATTGACATTGTCTTCACATATTCAAAAGTTGATGTCAATGAGAATCATGTGTGGTGTGTGTGTGGGAGGTTGGATTTACTTATTACCTCTAATTAGCTAATTTGCTTCTATTTTCCATTTATTGGGTTGCATTGCTTTCTAAATGTGTTTGTTCAACATTCTGTTTTATACTAATTTATTAGCTTTAGAGGTTTTTTTATTTTTCCATTTGGAAGTCTACTGCATTTTTAGAAAAGTAATGTAGACCCATAAGATTTTTTCATAATTTGGCATTTTCTGATTGAACTATGGAAGTTCTACAAATCAAAACTGGATAACTTGCATAGTCTAGAAGATACAAGCGGATACTGAAACTTCAGAGCTGGCTAAATTTTTTGAAGTTCAGTAGTTGCACGTCTCTCTTTGAAATATAAAAGAAGGAATTTATTTTGTCCTTAATATCATGTTTTTACTTTCTCAGCCATATATCTTGCTCCTAGTGTTAGGTACAGTGTTGATGTGATTTTCTTAACATTTATGTTACTCCTGCAGAGACAACGGCGGAGGTGGTTCTTCTTTTGACAACGTGGATAAAGCTACTATATGCTTGAACATGCTTGTTTGTAGTCCTAATTTTTTGTTATAAATCTGTAACTATTTATACACTGTTGGACCCCCCCACAAGCACACATGTTGTGCCTCTGTGGTGGTCATCATTTTTGTGGAGGAAACAATTGTTTGTGACACAAAAAATACAACTTATGAAAAGGAAAATCTAGAGAAACATGCAAGAACAAGCAACACAAGTCTTGTTCACACGGCCAAACCTTTGGTGATGTTATATTTGTATTATGTCAAATACATTCCGAAGATACCCTATTTAGATTATTCCTTTTTAATTCTATGTTGCTGAAATTCCCTGAAAATCTATCCGTATGTGTTGTTGACTACCAACTCCTATTCTGATCAATGAACAATCTTCATTCTTCAGTGTGATGAATAGGTGTACGTTAAAATAATCAAGTTGCTGGTTTGCTTTGACATGCATGTCTTGTACCGTTGTACGGAATAGCAAACGATGTTGGACATTCTACCCATTATTATTGTAGCTCAAGCGACTAAAAGAGAGGTGGTAGAGATTACAGTCATAGATTACTTGATATATGTCAAGAAAAAGCCAGCGGAGTATTTTTCAAAATGGCATTATTGAAGCTTATGAGAGACAACCTCAACGTTTGAGGATTAATCTTTTCCTTAACATGTTTTTAAAATTTTAAAAGGTATTTTATTTTAAATGGAATTAATGTTTCAGACCATACGATACATTTTAAAATTTTATAAGGATTTGTTTATAATCTTGATTTGTTATATGATTATAAAAAAATATTTCAGGTTAACTGAAAATTGTGATACAGACTAATGAACGTTTTATCTTGTGTATGATTTTCTTTTTCTAAGTTAATGCCGATAAGAATGATGAAAAAGTTCAAAGTTTTTCCGTAGATTCCAAATTTTACAAGAAAAATGTAGAATATTTATCCACCAAATAAAGCTATACCAAGGAAACTTTTTTTATATAATTATCATAATTAGGGTCTTTAATTTTCTGGTGAGACTTTAAGGTATTTCCACAAACTCTAATTTTTTAGTTCGATTATGGCTAATCCTCGATTTAAAGTTTAGTCACACTTAAATTTTTTTAATCTCTAGTCAATAATGTATTCTATAGGGATCGAATTCAGTTTCTTCTCCACAAATTCAGCGTGTATTGCCAATGGAGTTATATCCGTTGGATATACTAAGAAACTTTTAAAGAAATATAAGATGGATGACTTTAGATTTATAGTTGGTATTACCAACTCATAAACATAACATTCACATATTATGTGATGATATTAGTATAATTAATATTTAGAAGGGAATTCCATAAAAAAATATTTAGAAGGGAGTAATTAAATTTCCAAAAGTGAAATTGTCATGGTGCATTGTTAGCATGGTCAAATTGAAATTTGATCTATGGGTCAGCATTTTACCGGTTATAATAAGTTTTTAAAATTGCTTTAAAGTGCCTAAGAAATAAAAAAAAAAAAAAAATGGTGTGTATATAACCCCTCTTGGTAATGACGTACGAGGACCCTGAATAATCCCTGAAGCCAAATAGGTTTTACTGGAAGTTGATCAGTAACAGTGACGATTTGGAAGTGGCATTATAGGAGTTTGAATATTGGATTCTAGAGTCGTGTTTTCTTTCTGCAGGAAAGGAACCATCAGTCATCGCAACAAATGTAATTTTCCCAAAAGGAAAAAGAAAAATGTGGTTACTCTTGCATATCGGGGTTGCTTTGGTTTGCATATTCCAAGTGAGATTGCACCAAGTGTCATCATAATAGTGATTCAGAGTATAAACGTGTGGTAAATTCCAAATGAAAATTCAAATGTTATGGTTTCAATTCAATCTTTCTTAATATGATTATGTCCATTATTGTGACATTTCAATTAAATTATTTGGAAGATTAAATATAAAGTATAAGCGTCCATTTTAGATCGCACCAAGAAGCTATATGCTTTGTCACATCAAAAAGGAGATTATGCCCAATTCTTCAAAGGAGAGAGACAAGTCAGAAGGGGGCAATGGCAAAGGAAAATTTACCAAGGGGTACTAGTGAATAGAGAAAGGGTGGAATTGGTAGCAATACAGGCAACAAAGATGATACTATTATAAATATTTCTTTATTTTATCTTTTTTATTTTATAAAAAACTTGAATTTAATACACAATTCCAAGCCGCCAGCTAATATTTCATGAATTTATTGGCTTGTTATAGCCAGGTTCCATGTCCCACACTTTTGTTTAATTACGTATCCATTTGTCATCTTTCAATTGCACCAACATGGTTTAAATTTTTTATTTTTAGTTTGACCATATTATCACTCCCAATTTTCATTCACACCGTGAATTGGAAAATTGGGGGGGCAAAGGTACTTGCTCTTGTGTATGGTTAAAAGAACATGCAACCCATTTGTGACAGGTTCTCTCCGAGTGTAATTAAGGTCTAGGGTCATGGACAATGATATAACACCATACATTGTGATGTGGAAAAGAAAAACCTATAATGAACTGGACAACTCAAAATTTATTCTATTATTTTATCCTTTTAATTTGTTCCGATCCATGTAAATGATATATAGCAGACAATAAGTCGATAATTCATAAAAGAAAAAAAAAAGGCCAAAAGAAGAACCGTTGATCTTCAATTTAATATGCATGGTCCATGGGTGAGTTGAACTATTGACCTGCACGTTGATATTCTATTAATGATTTAATTAATTAGTATTGGTGATATGATGTATATATACCACATCAATAGATGATGGTAGAGGATATATGTGTGGTGATTGCTCATGCCGTGTGGAATATATATATAAGTTTATGCATTTACACATGCTTGCATGTTTTTTTTATAAAGATTTAAGTTAATAAATTATAATTATAAATTTTCTTAAAATATACTTAAATATAACATGTTAATTTACTCATTTTAAAAAGCTAAGTAAGTGTATGTTAACAAATGTATATAAGATTTGTTAATGTATACCCACTTATTTTTTAGAAAAATAAATTATATATATATATATATATATATATATATTCTTTCAGGACAAATTTTTCTTTCATTTTATTAACATTTTAAACTTAAATAAGCCTTTAATTCCTTAACTTTATCTTAATTCGATATTACGTAGGGAAAAAGAATATATAGTAATAATGTGAAAACAGAACATAGAAAATACTGAGTTTGGTTTGATCTTAATACGATATTACGGTTCATTTTTGTTTGGAGAAAATCAAATCATGTTCACCGTCTTGTAAGGATGTTAAGATTATATTCTAGCCATCTTCAGTTTTATTTTATTCATATATTGAAACTTTGATTATCAATGATATGATATAATTCTTTTTGGTTAAAAACATAATAATGTGATAATAATATTTTAAATATTATAATAAATAATAATACAACTAAAAATAATATATATCATTCCCGATTTTGATTAAATTATTCATTATTATATGAATCAATTAACATAAAATTATTATAATTTAGCTAATAATGTCGAGTTCAAATTTTGAATATATAATTATGAGAATTCTCATAAAGAAATGCTTATGATTTATATATTAAAAAAAATTATTTGATGACTATTTCAAATCTTGGATGACAATCTTCAAAATGTGTTTGTTTACATGTTTGAGTCTTTGTTCTTGTTTTTCCAATGCACTTTCAATATAAATTCATGTCTCTATCGTGTTAAAAAGAAAATAAAAACAATTTTATAAAATTAAAGTTATGAAAAATTAAGTTTACAAATCTAAATAAAGTTTGAAAATACTCACTTAAAAACAATTACATGATTGGGTGTATGATTAAATTAAATTTAAGGTAAACTGATATATATATGTTCCATTTTTTATACCTCAAAAGCAAGTTTATAATTAGATTTATATATATAAAAAATTAACCTACTAGTACATAACTATTAGATATTTAGTGCCTAAATTCTTAATCTGGATATCTACGTATTCATATCTTTAAATTAAAAAAAAATTAACATTCCTTCTAAAAAAAAATTATGAAAATTTTAAGAGTATGTTTGTTTTAACATTACAATCATTCAAATGGACGTTTAAACGAATGAGATAAGTTATTGTTTCTGCATGAATGTAACTTGGAATATGTGCACGACTACACAAATACATCAAAAAGTTGTAGTATTTGTTTTTCCGTTTAAAACCCAGTTTAACAGCAATCCAATCTTTTGTCCTAATCACATTCAACTGCATTGAAAAATACTTTTGTTTCCAATGTAACCAATTTTCTTTTCTGCATTTTATGCATTAAAATTGGTAATTATAGATTGAAATTCACAAAAATATTATCTCTAATTTAATCCGAACATAGTCTAAGTCATATATTGATGAAAAGTATTACTATGATATAGTATTGTATTATAATATGCTTGCTTTTCAATATACAATAAATTGAAATTTTGACCGTGATTAATACGCACGTAATCTGGTGCATGCATGTTCATTAGTTGTAAAGTACATAAGCATTATGATGTCTTTGCACTTTCGGTAATCTAGTTGCCCAGAAGAAAAAATTAAAACACGTGCAATGCCCTCATATCCAGTCAACTACCCTACTCATTTATCCGAAAGTGGTAGGAAGTGAACAAAACAATGTCTCAACTGAATGTAGTTAAAGTTCTTTTTTAAAATAGAAATGCTTATCATCATGGAGTTGGAAGCTGCCATTAAGGGGAATTATATGTTCGAAAACATTATCATTACCATGCAAAATATAGACAAGGAAAATAATTATAAAATATTTAAATTAAAATAAAATATAAAATATGTGAAACTCACTTAAAATCTACATCATTTCTCTCTCCCTCCCGTCCAACAAATACAGCAGTACACGATGTCTCACTCAGTTCAAGTGCATATACCAGATAAACAAGGATATGCATTTTAGAAACTACGGTATTTTTTTTTCCAATAATTCTTTTTAGAAATTATGGATATCTTTTTGAACTTCTTTGTCACACAATACGTGGGGGAGTAAAGTAAATTAACTTAAATGTTTATAAGTTAATCTTAATTTATAAAAATACTTATTTTATTTTAATTTATCATTTTATTTTCTTCTCTTGAACAGTTCTTCAGATATCCGTAAGTATAACAAGCAATTTCATGTGTTTTCCAATCTGTTGACGAATTTATATTAACTCGGTAACTCCCTGAATCGTATAATTTTTTTATAAGCAAAATGAATGTATATTAAGTTGAGAACAAGCTGTACTCCATAGATACATAAGAATAACATGCAATTTCATGTGCTTTCCAACTTGTTAACGAATAAAAATTGTAATATCTTAATAAAATCGGAAACTGGCATTAGAAGGAAGAAGGGAATAGTAATAGCTTTTGTTCGATAAAAATAAGGTAGCCTACGTGCTTTTATCACTGAAGCATGTGAAAAATCTTGTACAAACATTTCATATATGCCTAATTAAATAACTTCATAAAGTAATTTGACACGCAATTACCTACATAAGATAAAAGAGAACCCAACCCATAGCTCTAATCTTTGTGGAAGGGAGAGAAGATCGAGTAGTCAATAAATCAACCAAGGTACAAATAGCAAGGGAAAAAAAAAAAAAAACTTAGGGTATAACTATAAAGATTGCATTTAGCTTAGTGCCTAAGTCTTTGTTATGATTCAGTGTATTTAAAAAAGGTGAATTATGCTTTCGCGGGTTGGTTTCATGCATTCAGATAAAAGATAAAAGTAAAACATAATTTAAATTGGTTATTTTTTTTTATATATATTTTGGTTAATGTTTTATGTTACTAATCTGTCGAATTTGCCTTGTGTTTTTAATTAGTTGATTTTGACAAAGAGGAAAACATGCACTTTTGTGTCTCTACATTTTAAGAGAGAAGGAAAAAAGTGGAGGTTGAATAGTGGGAGATAGAGGAAATAGTTATAAGGATAAACCAGAGAGGAGAGAAGAAGAAATACTTTGTGTGTCTCTCTATTTTTAAAAGAATTAAAAATATAAGAGAGAGGTTAAATAATAGTGAAGACTTGAAAAATTAGTTATAAAAGATAAAATAGTGAGAGAGATAGTGTGAAATTTTGTAAATATTCTCCTAGTATTTGTTTTCGGTTCTGTTGAACAAAAAATAATAATATTGTTTTATCTTATTATTGGTTGAATAATTTTCTTAATTTTTTTATTTGGATTTCTTAAATTTATTTGTATTGTGCCTATTATATATTTAATTATCTAATAATAATATTTTTATATTATAAGAGCATAATATGCGTGTGTTTTTATTTATTTTAATTTTAGTCTTTTTTTAAACCCACCTCTACATGTTGATTGAAATACTCAACCCTCACCTCCCTCGGTAACAATTAATCCTTTTTCTTCCTCCAACATCGCCTAATCCTCAACCCAATATATACTCGTACTTCTTACCATTGAGTAATTTTCGAAATATCCATTTTGTATTCGTTGCAGATTTTATTTACAGATATTCACGGGTTACATCTTTTTGTCATCCCTAACTATAGTAAAAAAAAAAAAAAAAAATCATCTTTAACAACGACGTGCGGGAGAAGCATTTTCATATTTTTGGTGATTTAACAACTGTTAGAAAAATTTGGCGATTTTGCATTGCCAATGTAACGTTACATGACACGAATACTAGAGTATCTGATGCAACAAGATTTAAATGATTAAAACAATGCAATAAGGGTTTGACACATCGTATATCACCAAGCATTTGATCCTTCACCATCATATATCTCCAAGTGTTTATGCATCTAAATTAAAACGATGCAACATGTCTCTGTCACTATAAGGAGCTGAGTGCCAACATAAATTGCTACTTGCAGACAATCTCGTCTTGTCCAAGAATTGCGTCAAAAACCTGCAACCTTAAGAATCTTTTGATTTAGGGTCAATGACAATTTGTTGGTGTGAAAGAGGATAAAAATAGAACCTACAAAGCAAAAGGAGGAAGGAGGTGTTGATGAGGAAAAGTAAAGAAGGAAATAGAGAACAAAAAAAAGGAAGAAAGAAGAAACGGGAGAGGCGTTGATAAGGTCTAAAACATAGAAGATTAATGCTTATTAGGGACCAAATTGGATGACTCTTAAGTCTAGGGATTAAAACATAAAAATTGTACATGTATAAAGACCAAAATATAGCATAGTATAATTATGTATAGTGATTAAAACATAAAGCGTAGCATATATTAATGTCATGTGAACAATTATTAACAACGTTAATTTTCTATTAACGACAGAGACTAAAGTGGATCAAAAATAGTTTGTATAAAAACTAAAACAGATAATTTTTAAATATAGAGACTAAAAGATAAGATTCGTGTAGTTATATGAAATAAAAAAGTAATAAAACCATTTTTTTAATATTTTATAAGGTTGAACATGAATATTAATTAAATTATTTTTTATTTATTCGGTTTAAAGGCAAGTTTATCTTTCGGTATGTATCCTATAGATTTTTCGTGATCTAACCGCTATGGATCATGTGACGCATATATATAGACAATGAAGGAAAAAAATGATCCATCATGTATGGCCTCGTGAGCTTCCTTTTCAGTTTTCCCTTTTATCTTTTAAGTTTTAACAACACTCGTGAGCTTATTAAGTTTTGGATTAAAGGGAAAATTATCATGGTGTGTATTTCATTGAAATTTATTAACAGCATAAAGGTTTTTATCTTCATCCGATCATATAATTAATATTACTCCATTGTCTTTTGTTTAGTATTAGTAATTTAAAAATATAATTAAGATAAATTTTAATTAGTTAATAATTTAAATTTTTTATATTTACATTATATCAAAATTAAACTGGTGCTAAAATGAAAGCAGCTTATCGATCGCATGTTCCTCCTAATGTTTCCATTTACGAAAAGCGAGGTATAAAGGGAAGGAAACTGTTATATTAGCTTTGAGGACATTGAAGAACACATCCTTGATACAATTGGTCAAGTTTATCTTGGGATCTAAAAGCCCAAAAGCTATTCAGGCATTTGAGAAAAGAAAAAATTATAAATTAATAAAGCCGAATGGAAGCAAATTTGTACAAAAAAAAGGACCATGGAAAAAAAGAGAAAATTAGTTTTATTCAAGAGATTGGAAGATGCATTCCCAGACCATGGACTGTGATTAAATTAGGATTTACAATATCATTAAATTAGGATCAAATTAGTACATAAAGTCAATGAGAAAAATACCAGCATCACCAAGCCTTAAAATATATGATTTTTTCTTTAGTTTTCTTTGGACAAAACACATCATCTTGGTGTGAAAACATCTTAATGAAATTTCCAGTTTATTGATCAACTGGATCAATCATCTTCTCAATGTTTAATTTTATTCTTTTGAATGATCTGATTTTATTCGTTTGATGGATGGTGTTTGCCTTACTATGATATATTGTGCTCTGATAAAATTGTTTTATATTTCTTTCAAACAATTATATTGATTTGTTGAAATCTGTTAAGTTTTAAAAACCTTATAATAATAGACCATTCTTCAATATGCATCTTTTAGTTATGATCTTAGAATAAAAACTTTGTTTACCATTATCTCTTCTCTCTAATTATGAAGCTCCTATGGATAATAAAGTCTATTTAAATTCTATGGATTTCCACAAAAATATCCACAGAATAGAAGAATATTTTGGAACTTGATAGAAGAGCAAATATTTACTCATAAGTTTACATAAATATGAGAACAAAATACTATAATACCCACTTCACCCTGCCCATATCGCATATATACATATATATTAATATAATATAATTATAATATGTTACTTAATATATATTGTATAATTTTTTTATGTAAAAAAGAATAATGTATATTTTAATTTTATGACTATTAAAAAGTAACATAACCCTAGAGCTAAATATCTAATCTCTCCACCTTCACGTTCACGCAGTCATGCACTGCACCTCTTCTCAAATCTCAACTATGAGTGGGATTGTCCAAGACTTTGAGTGTCGTCAGGCTGTGCGCCACCATACTGCCTCCCTACACCACCAATGTGATCTAGTGTGACTGTCATCACATAATGTCTAAATTTAATTAGTATATATGTTAAGCGATTAAAACATTAATTTTAAGAATTATATTATGTTTGAATAATTATATTTGTAACGTTATTTATTTATAATTTGAGTTTGAACGAATTAGTGTTATGTTTATTTATTTTTAATATTATGTGTGAATGTTTTTAATATTATATTTTTTAAATTTGAGAATGTATCTTGAATTTTTAGTAATTGTTTTGATTAATTTTATATTGATTTATTAATTTTATACATAAATGTGTATATAAATACTCAACATATATATATATATATATATATATGAAAAGGAAGATTAAAGTTATGAATATGAATCTGGGTATGACTTTTTTTATAAAAAATGTGAGTATAAAAACAGATCTTATAGTACCAATTTGCATTCCTAAGCCTTCAATTCCTCTCGATCTCTATCTTTTTATCAATAAACCAAAGTCTTGTTTATTCTCAAACTGTATCAAGAAATGCCTTTTTCTCCAAAATACCAATGGTGAAACTCTCTCGAACTCTTTCTATGTCAGGTTTTACTTCCCATGGAGGTTTAGAGAAATATGATGGATAGTAGGCAACGGGGAAAACGAAAACATTTTTTTCCCTTAAAAGACCAAAACAATAGAAAAGAAGAAGAAGAAGAGAGAACCAAATGCTAACTAGTAAATTAATTAAAAACGAAAACATTTTTCTAAAAAAAGTATTATGAATATAACTACCATAATTTTCAATACATTTCTTTTTTTGAAAGGAAGGATTTTCAATACATTTCTAGCATAATTCTTAATAAAAACGTTTTACTTTGTTGATTTTTTTACCACTACGTACTTTTAAAATATTGGTTAATAAAGTTAGAGGACTAATTAACTAATATTATCTTAATAATAAGACATGATTAACACCTCGATAAAAAATAATTAACACCCTAACAAAATCTAAAGCAAAGAATAATTTAAACAATTCAAAATTAATTATTTTAAAATTAATAAAATACTTATTAACTTCTCAAATTTTCCCATGCAGTAAAAACTAGTAATTCGCTAAAGTGGCATGCTAGCTTTTCGAATGGTCCACAAGGACCAGCGTCATCCATAGATGGCATTGTTTATTTTAAAATGGCAAACATCGTGTAATGCATGGCTCTATTACATTATAATAAATAAATAAAAATTGTTTTCATGTTGTTTGCATCTTTGAAGAAGTGGACGACGATGACGCTAATTACGAGGAAGAAAATGGCCAAAACTTGATTGAAAACGAATTTGGTTTAAGATGAAATTTATATTATAACCTTTTTACACTTTGTTTGAATTATAAAATAATTACATAAAGGAAAAAGGTTAAACAAAAGAAAGTAAGTAGAATAGAAAAAGAGGAACAAAATTGAGATGATTATTTAATTGTTTGATAAAACAAGAAAACCTAGTGGGGGGAAACTATATTTATAGAACGATATAGAATATATGGCAATACATTACATGTAGTTCTTTTATCTCTTTAATTTGAAAACTTATTTGACTGTATTGTAAATAAATATTTTTAATAATTTTTAGTATTTTTTAAAACGTTACTTTTGAAGTATCATATTTTAAAATATTAATTTTTAGTTTTTAACTTTTTGTATTTATTTCTTTTTTATTATTGAACATTTATTAAATTTTTAATATTTTTTATTTAAAGTAAAATTTTATATTTATTTATGTAATTTTAGATTTTTCAGAGATAATTTTGTCAAACGCTTATAATTTAATTAATAAGATAACTTTTTCAACTTTCATTTAATTTTTAATTATCTATTAACTTTTCAGTTAATTTTATCAAATATGACATAAATATCTTTAAATAAATATACTGTCAAATATATAGTTTTTCTTATATATGTTGTAACCATAAATGATATAATGACATTTTTGTTGTTTTTTTATATTTTTCTGGCTATATATTTCTTTTCAAATTGGAAGAAATAAATTTTGGTGTGAAACTCTAAATTCTAAATACTAAACCCACTATTTTTTCCCTACTTAATTTTCTTATATATCAAAGGAGGAAAATTTTTCTGACAGATGTATTTTAATTTGTCTCCTTTCTGTTACACCACATTTCCTATGTACCAAACTTACTGTAGACTGTAGTTGCAAAACGTGAGTACATTCAAATTTGACAACAAATATTAATGTAAGCCAAAAAGCTACTTAATAAAACGGATTGTTAGAGTGAAAGAAACTAAACATTGTATTAGGATTTTTTTGTTTGAAGAGAACATTGCATTAGGAATTGAAAATAAAGTTCTGTTAACCAAATCTTAAAGATATTAATTAGGAAATTAATTAATAAATAAATGGTTTTTGTTAAAAATTACAATATGGATATCATAATAACATTAAATATTTTGCCTTAAAAAAGCATTAATTATTTTTATTTTTATTCTTAATTCCTTGATCAATAAATTTTGGTTAATATTATTTACTACATATATTTTTAAGTAATTGAAATATTTAATAAAGTATATTTGACATTTCATAACGAATCTCCTTAACTAAAACACTTATATATTAAGAGACTTAATATAACAAAAATTGTTTCAATTGTCTGTGGAATAATCATTCATTAAAATCATAATAAAAAATATCCATGCTTCTATTTATGGTTGATTATTATGAAGAGTTGATTATTTACAGAACCTCGTCGTCTTGTAAGCCTCAAATTTAGAAAAACTAAGTAAAAATTACAAAACCATATGATTTTAATTTGAATAATGTATGAAGGTGCCCATGTAGTATTATTTACAATACTGAAAGAGTACGTAAATTATTACGAGAGTCAAACAATTTTTAAACTTGATTAAGAAATATTTAAAACTGTACAGAGACAATGTATTTGTACATTGTACGTACAATAATTTGTTTTTATTAACTTTTAAAAGAACTTTAAAATAAATAACATTTTTTTCAAATTCAATCTTTGTCAAAGATGTTATTATGTATTAGTACAATAATAAAGTTGTACAAAAAAATATGATAATAACAATAATTTGTTGACTTAAATATGTATTTAATCCTTAAAATTTGGATAATTATTTTTTTTAGTTTTAATTTTGTTTTTGTTTTTATTAATCTCTCAAATTTTGTAAAATTTATTTATAGTTCTTATTTATTTATTGAGTTCATGATTTCATAATCTATCATCTTTTTAATAGTCAAAATTTATTTATTTTAATTCAATCTTAGAGAAAATTATTTCTAAAGATTTTAAATTATCAAAATATTTGACTCGATTGGGTGACTCTTTTGTATATTTTGGCAGTTTTAAAATATTACAAATCATTTATAAAGAAATTAAATTAAAAAAACATTTACAACTGTGAAAAACTGCTACAAAATTATAATACCATTAATGACAGATTTAAAACAGCTTTTAAAAATATAAGAGAGTAAAAAATATATTTTATTTTAAAGGAATAAAAAAATAATTATCCAAATTTAAAAGAATACAAACACATTTAATCATACTTTATTTTTATTAACTTTTAAAAGAACTTTAAAAATAATTAATTAATTATATTTTCCAATTTAATCATCATCAAACGTATTACTATGTGTTGATTAGTATCCTCCGTTCTCGTAAGCTTATAGAAACAAAACAAAACAATGACAAACTCGAGCAACAACGAATAAACTGATGGTAAACTCACATTGGTAACCATACATACACAGATTATACTACAACATAAAATTCATTATGAGACGCGATCTCATCTGTCCAAATAACAATATTAGGAGAAAAAAAATGAAAATGTTCACAATTACTATATACTATAACTTAAGTTCCAAAAAAAAGTTTGATTTTTCTAACCAAGAATGGTGCTTAGAGCAGCACCAGCCAGAATGGTTAGTGAATACAGTCCTAAATGCGACGGAGCTACAGACGACGCGCCGTTTGGTCTGGCTGGCGTCGTTTCATTCGACGCCCCCAACGACGACGACGGTGTGGGAGTTGTTGCTGCCGGAGAAGTGGTGGGAGTGGTGGCTGACGTCGACGGGGATGGTGGCGATGTTGCCGGAGTGAGGTAGGAAGGTGCGTAAGTGGGTGCAGATGAAGGTGAAGATGGGTAAGATGGAGAGAGTGAGGTTGAGGGAGGGATGGTGGATGGATAGGGTGGTTGAGATGCTGGGGAAGGAGTGTTTGGAGGTGTTGGATTAATGTAAGGTGGTTGAGATGTTGGGGAATAAGTGTTTGGAGGTGTTGCAATGGAAGGAGGTTGGGAAATGGGAGAAGGAGTGGTGTTTGGAGGTGTGGGGATGTAAGGTGGTTGAGATGTTGGAGATGGGGTTTTTGGAGGTGTTGGAGTGAAAGGAGGTTGAGAAGAAGGTGAAGGAGTTTTTGGAGGTGTTGGGACATAAGGTGGTTGAGAAAATGGAGATGGGGATCTTGGAACAGAAGGTGGTTGATGGGTAGGGGAAGGGGTTTTTGGAGGGTTTGGAGTGTAGGGAGGTTGAGAAATAGGAGAGGGAGTGTTTGGAGGGGTTGGGACATAAGGTTGGTTGCCAGGGGAAGGTGTTTTTGGAGGAGTGGGAACATTTGGAGGACTATAAGAAGGAGAAGGTGTTTTTGGAGGTGGTGGAATATAGGGTGGCTGGTTACGAGGAGAAGGAGCATTTGGAGGACTATAAGCAGGAGAAGGTGTTTTTGGAGGAGTGGGAACATTTGGTGGAGTGTAAATAGGTGAAGGTGTTTTGGGAGGAGTGGGAACATTAGGAGGACTATAAGAAGGAGAAGGTGTTTTTGGAGGTGTAGGAACATAGGGTGGATGGTTACCCGGGGAAGGAGCTTTTGGAGGGGTGTAAATAGGAGAAGGTGTTTTGGGAGGTGTTGGAACATTAGGAGGAGTATAAACAGGGGAAGGAGTTTGTGGAGGAGTTGGAATATATGGAGGATGATTAGTAGGTGAAGGTGCTTTTGGAGGAACATTGGGAGGACTGTAAATGGGAGAAGGTGTTTTTGGAGGGTTTGGAACATAGGGTGGATAAGGAGTTTTTGGAGGAGTTTGAGGAGGTGTTGGAACATAAGGTGCTTTTGGAGGAGTAATTGGAACATAGGGAGTGTTTGGAGGAGTTGGAATAGTGGGAGTTTGAGGAGGAGGTGGCTCTCTCACAGCCAACACCACAATAATCAATTTCTGACCCTTTTCACAATTATCATCTTTCCCACTAATGAAGTAAAATGGACCCGATTGATCAAACGGAAACTCCGATTCACCATCCTCAAACTTCTTGATCGGGTTCTTCTTGTTACATTTCTCATAATCATCCTTGTTCACCACCAACACAGTATCCGAGCCCTTCTTGTACTTAAAAACTAACAACACAAAAAAAAAAAAAAAAAAAAACATGTTAAAAACATGCAACACTAAAAAAGTTGATACTCATTTCATTTGCAATGAAAATTATACTACTCACCAAGAGTGTCACTGACTTGGAACCTCATCCTTTCAGCCCAATGATTGTAATTCTCAGAAGGGTACAAAACCCACCCATCTTTCCCACCAACATAGAAAGTGTAGGCTTGAGAGCATGAGAAGAGACTAAAGAGAAACAACAAGAGACAAACACGTATCTCAAGTTCCATGAGGAAAAGAAATGTTAAAGAGTGTTGTGTGTTGAGTTATAGTGTACATAAACTGGCAGAGAAGAATAGAGAGAGAGAGAGAGAGAGATGGAATATGCACAAATTAAATAAACTTCATAGGTGGCAGAAGTGAAGTGGAGGGAGATGAGTTGTGTAGAAAGTGAGTGCACACAAGTGATGGGAATAGATAGAGATATAAAGGGAAACTTTTTCCTTGGGTTACCGTTGTTGTGGTGCTTGTGTAGGTCCAAGCGTGTTAAACGCGAGGACTTTACGTGTGAAGGGCTTACATGTGGCGAAATGATATTATAGAGTTAGAAAAAAGTTGAAAAAATTCGAGAAAGTTTCTTTCTTTAATACTATAGCGTTGTCGGGCTCGTATATGATGGTGGGACAGCCATTACCAATTAATATTCATATTCTAAATATGTACCATTCACTAGCTAGCTAGCCATCTATGATAAGTGTGAGAGTGAGTCATCGTGGTGCAATTTTACATGTTGCTGATATTTATTTTAGAACCTTATTACTTACCGTTGCTATATGGTTGGTACATCTTAATAAAATGCTAAAAGCTTATTTTAGAAGAGCATCACGGTATTTTATTGTTTTGCTTGTAGGATCAGGTTTTATCCATGGTATTGGATTCCAATTTCGATTTCAGACCCCATTAATAAATGTTCTATCCTTTTATAAAGGGAACACAGTTGGGTTGTTAGAGTTTTTCTTAGTACATAGGTTGTTAGAAATTAATTTAAATTTTTTTATTTTATATTTAGGATCTTGCTAAACAGTATTATTAGAATATTGATTAAAGAATTAAAAAAATATTTATTATATAAATCATAAGAAAATATAAAAAAGATAATAAATAATGTAATTTTTCAATTCGCAATAAAAATATTTTTATTTAACTAATGTTATTATTATACTGAGTATCATTTATCTTATATTTATTAGTCATGATCATCTTTATCTACTTTCCGATGAGAGGTAAAAAGCAATGAAGACCAATAATGACGAATGGGATTGGTTCGTCAATAATCTACATTTATGCCTTGGGTCCGCAATGACTGATAGAATTTGTATATATAATTGGGTTTAAGAAATAAATGTGTCATCATCCTCTCTTTTTTGGGTAATCAAACCTGTGCTTTGTTTTACTTTTTCATAGACTATTTGGTAGGAGTAATATGGGCGATCCAGTTATATAGGAGTTAATGGTATATATCCACTGTTAATGTTTTGATTTGATCAACTGCTTTATTTATTTGCTGATTATCATTTTTTCTTAATAACATGATTAGTGTAAATTAAGTATCTACAAAATTTGCTTATGACTAGTGATTTCTACTTGACAATTTCACTAATTACCTTTAGTAGCGTATACAAATATTGTTGAATTAACTTATTTTGTATTTAAAATGGTTTATAATTAAGTTTTCGAAAATTGAAAGATTTTTTTTATTTTTTTTAACGCCAAGCATACCATAATTATTGCATTTTGTGGATGAAAATTGACTTTGCCGACTCCCATCTAATCTTGTAGTTGATATTTATTTGAGAAAACTAGAAATTTCCTATGTTTGAAAAAAATTATTGTCTGGTACTATAACGTTATTGTATTTTAAATTAGTATATGATGGGACATGGGTACTTTTTTCCTCTATATATAAAGACTTTACTTTTAAAATCTCTCCAAATAAATTACTAAAATTACATAATTTTTCATGAAAAAACTGAAATGATATATACCTGTCTAAAATCATAGTCAATTATGTCATGCATTTATGTTATTGACTTTACATTTTGGTACTTAATGCATGGTACACCAGCAATTAAAACGTACGTCTCTTTACCGTTAGTGCTATTGGGTTATACACATGCATGCATACAATTATAAATGTATCATTAAGATTAATTAACTCCCTCCCGTTTTCAACATATGCCATCCTAGTGTATGGTTTTATGATCTCATGCTCTCATTAAATGTACACTAACTTACAATCACCCTTCCATGATTGTATCTTCAATACAATTAATTTTGTGTTTTTTTTAATAATGTTTAGTAAAACTAAAATGTAAAACTCAGTGGTCTTTTCTGTTTTATTTTAAAATTACACCAAACCTAAAATATAATCCGTTTCATCCTGTTCAATGTTCTAACATTTCTATAAGAAAAACATGCCTATCAAAGATTACCTAAAAGTAATTTCTTTTCTAAAATAAGTACAATAGTATTTTTTTCATTTAGTTTAAAATGCATTTTAATCTTAATTTGTTAAAATTTAAGGATAATAAAATTTATAATATTATATGCGGTTATTATTATTATTATTATTCACAAATACTCAAATCACTTACCCTCCACCCCCCTCCTTGATTGATCAGTGTAAAAATAACCAATTGGGTCAGGACTAAGGAGTAACACACATGGACCTGGAAAAGCTGCAATGACAAGGGGGAAAGTGACTCAGTTGAAAAATGTTGATCACGGAATTGTAGAAAAAGAGAGCGTAGTACTTCAAAATCTAAGTACATAGATGGACATTGTAATGAAAAAAAAATGGCAAAAAGGGTGATAGTGATATTGCCTGATATATAAATTATTCTTGAACTTGTTTAGAAAAAAAATCTGAATGATTCATCTTGCATTTGTATAATGTATGATATCAAAACCTGTTATGCAATTGCGGCACAGCAAAATTCCATACCCTCTCATCTCTAATTACCAATTAACGCCAATAAATTAGGAGAATTCACTCATAGCGTCCACGTTATAATCTTGCATCTACCAGCACTGGTAGTTGACTAGCTAGTTGCTGAGGGTTAGGCCCAGTAGCTTCAATTCACAACTAATAGTTTGGGCGAAGAAAATTATACATAGCACACACAAACGCAATTTGCATACATTTATACAAAAACATAACGTTCCTAACATAGGTGTACAAAGTTAATAAAATATTAAGACATCATTATTTATAGAGCATTGCTATAGATTCCGAAACTTATTCAGCCTACTTATACCAAAAGTGTCATTTGTCTTAAACCGTAACAAAGTAATGTTATTGTGAAAAGAAATTGACAAGTATTAAATTTTGAATGATAAGAGAATCATCCGGTCAAACACATTCGGAGGATAAATCATTTTTCTTATTTATATTAAAAAATATTATGTTTATTAATTTATAAAGATGCATGTATTTTTTTTACTAGCACTTCATCATAGTCGATTAATGGATAATTTGTATGATTTGGGTAGCAATTGAAACCTCGTTGTAAACTTATAATCAATTATACACACACACACAAAAAAAAAAAAAAAAAAAAAAAAAAAAAACTACTTTACTGGCTTATCAAACTAAAGTTATACGCAATTTATAGAGGAAACTCATGAAATTCATTGAGCCTATATCAGCCACACATTCAATTTCCATAATGCATCTTTAACCTCGACCTCTTCGTTGTGGTTGTGGATTGAGTTACCACCCTTCTTTGCAAGTAGCCATAAGAAATTCTCATCTTTGCAACCCTACAACAAATTGCTAATAAAAATGGACTCAATATGGGTGCACGTGGACTATATATGGTAGTTGGAATGGTTTGAACTACAACCTTGCAATAATGACTACCTCTTGAACCTCTCCAAATTTAGCACCTTCTATTTCCATCCCTTTCACCTTCTTGCAAACCCTCACCAGATTCTTAGACGGTTAGACCTACGTAAGAAATTAAAGTGGAACGCCAAAATACTTTATCATGGCTCTTTAATTTATTTAATTTTCATTCATTAATTTTTGTATAGAATATTTCATTCCTTTTTAACAAGTTATATAAATGTACCTTAACTTCTTCTCAACCGGCTGAACTTTTCTGCATACATGATATACATGGCCAACAATGGTATGGATATCCATAATGAAATAGAAGTTGCTACAGAAGCACCTACAAAACTCAGATCTGTGCAGAAAATCAAGGCATATGCAATGGCAACATGAACCAAAAGTGGAATAGCTGAGAAGACCACCAATGGCTTTACAACAGATTGTGTTTGAAGAAACCTCAAGATATTTTGCAAGAAGCCAAGTGCAAATAAGCCAAGGACAAGAAACTTGTTGTAAAGGGAAGTTGTTCTTGCAATGTCTTGAGATTGATGTAGCAATACAAGGATTGGTTCTGTATAGAACCAAATAATTGATATAATGATGGAAAAAATAAGAGAGATGATGCAAGAGGCTTGTAGGTTAATTCCCAACATTTGGTATTCTTCTGCTCCAAATCCTTGTCCACAGAGTGTTTCCAGTGCCTCAGTCAAACCAACCTAATACAAGGGAAAGAATTTGGAGTTTGATCAATACTCAATCTTGTTAATTGCATTATTCAAGTCAACTAGTTTTGACTTTTGAGGCAATGTTATGGTATTAAATTTTTCCTAACATATTGCACCATTGCTAAAGTAGCTAGCACAATTTTATTATAAAAGCAAACAATATAACTTATCATACATGATATAATTCATTTCACTATATTCCTAAAGAAATTCTGAATATGATGACCATGACAGCCAAATCAGTGACAGAAAAAGAGTTTGCAAGAATAGCACCAGCAAGCTGAAGATCACCAAGGTGGCTAGTGAACATTACAGAAACCAAAGTGATAAGTAATAAGTAATGGAACAAGTTAGTAAGGAAAATAGGTAGTGAAAAAAGTAGTTGATGTTTGGCCTCCTCCAAATCCAGGATTTTGTTTTTCGACCATCGGTGTATTGTGTTTTCTTCATGATGAGATACATCTAACAGAGGTGTGAAGTGTGTTATTGTGCCATCTGAACTCCTGCTTTTCAGCATCTTATATAGTCTCTTTGCTCCTCTTCTCTATGTTCAATATTGTGCATATAAGTGCTTAAGTGATTGGTGAATTGTGATCAAACAACTGTGCTCATCAAATTTCTTGTTTTTCTTTTTATAAGACCAATTAACCTATTTACTATAATATAGTTAGTAACATCAAATTAGTCCTGCATTTATATATATTTTCAAAATTACTCCTAACACTAATGAGACATATTTTTATTTTTAAAAAATATTTTTATTATTTTTAATTATTTCATCATAAATACATTTATTATTTTAATTTTTATTAGCTATTGTATATGTGAGTAATTGAAGTAATGAAGTTTTAAAAATCCTCTTTATACGAGACAAATTAAACCCCTAAGAACCTAAGACATTATTGTTTGCACTTACTAATTATTGAACTAAAAAAATGACTCTTATTAAAGATATTTTCATGAAAAAATAAGTAACAAAAAATACACTTTTAGGAAGGAAAATGAAAATTAAACTTAATTTGCTTGAAAAGAACTTACTAATTATTGAACTAAAAAAATGACTCTTAATTAAAGGTATTTTAATGAAAAAATGATTAATAAAAAATACACTTTTAGGAAGGAAAATGAAAATTAGACTTAATTTGCTTGAAGAGAACTTAAGAGACAAAATGCAACCAATCCAAATTAAATGATCTAAAAATGAAATTAAACCATCATTTTTATACATGATTTCAGGCCTAGCTAAGTGTGACCAAATCTAAAATGCTAAAGAGCCGAATCCCGAATGGAAACAATGTGACAAATTTTATTACAATTTTCATTTCTTACAGTCCTTGGTGGGTGTTGTGAAGGTTGTGCAATAGTTCCTTTCAGTCAGTAGAGTTCATTCAGTAACCTACCTGAACCAAACCTCCTCTTCATTGCATCCTGTGTTAAACCCTTTCATCAGACAAGATAAAGGAGCAGTAGATTGGCAAGGACTATTGTGTAAATGACATATTTTTTTAGCTGATAAGTCAAATATTCAAGAAAGAGATTTCTTCATTTAAAAGCATGTGGGGAAAAAATATTTTTGAGGAAGGTCCCACTTATGCGAGAAATTAATCTCTCATCAATCAAATGACTTTCCAAGGTTAATTCCACTTTAGTGCTAATGCTAAATTGATAGTATTCTTTTATGTTAAGATATATTTCTGCCTATCTCCTCTAAATGAGTTCTTGTGAGATTGTGGAATAAAAACAACCTAAATGGAGAGTTTGTTACATTATATTTCAAGATTTACTGTCTGCACCTCACAATTACTCCAAAAAAAGGTAAAGTATTTGCGCTTTATCAAAATGAATATTAGCTATAAGCAAAAAAGTAGAAACATTTTACCAAAATCATGTTCACCCCATTCCGTGATCATCTTTTGTTCATAAATTCAGTGCCAGATTGGCAGACATTCAGTTAGACAACCAGAGGATGCTATTTATCTTTGTCCCCAGAGAGATCCAATTTAGTCCATTTGGCACGCCTTAAGAAAAGGAAGTGTGTCCCAACTTGACAGAGCTGCCCACAAATAAGACCAATCCATAAACCCTATATCATAAAGCAAATTCAAGATAAACATAATAATAAAAAATTACAAATGTAAAAAAGACTCAAAATCAAGATATCAGATAAAAAAACACCAGAATGTGCAAAATATTTAATTTAAACAGTCGAGTGCTGCCAACCACATCCTCTGGCCAGCCCTGTAGTATTAAACACAATTTTCACACCAAGAATTTAAAGTGAATGATGTACAAGTTGCAAAGATAAAGCAGGTTAAAAGATATGAGGAATTCAAACCTTGCATGACACCTAGGACAGCATGTAGTACTGTGGAAATGGCAAGCAAGGGTGTCACTGAAGCAAACTCCTCTTTAATTTGAACTTTTCAATACATGTACTAGAATGTTGATTCAGAAGAAATGCAGCAATGCAAGCAAAGGAGAATGTGTTCCACCAACTAACCTTCCAGCCGCACCGAGACCATCAGGGACCATGTGCGCAATGAATTGTGTGTTTAAACTGCAGATTTTTTTAAGATTACAACAATAATAAATCATACTAACTATTTTATTTTTCAGGAACCGAATACCTGAATACCAAGCTATTAGAACCATACCATATTGCAATCAACGAAGTTGTTATCTGAGTCAGGCAACAGGCCAGCCTAGAAAACCAAAACCAAAAGCCCAATACTCCAAACTTGCATAACATAAACAACATATATTAAGATTTTTTAGCTACAAAAACAACATATAGAAAGATGATATAAGGATCTTACATTAAATTACAACAATATTCTCTAAATTTGAATTGATGTATCATGTATGTTTACAAATTAGGCTACTTCTCCTCATTTAGCTTTCTAAGATCAATAGTCAAAAGGGTAAGCAAAGTGAAAGGTTGCTAGTGATTCATTGCAGCAGAGGGCAGGGGCAGTTTCATGTTGTTAATACGTAATGGAATGAATGCATTGAAAATCCTTGCCATGTCTGCTTGAACTTCTTAGCATACTTGACATACAAGGCAATAATAGCATTGATATCCATTGTGAAATAGAAGCTGCAACTGGTGCACCTGTAAAACTCAGACCTGGCCACTGAACCAAGCCATATGCAATACCAATATGAATCAACAATGGAAGAGCTGAGAGTGCAACCAATGGCATTACTACAGATTGTGTCTGGAGAAACCTCAAGATATTTTGCAAGAAGCTATATGCAAACACTCCCGGGATAAGAAACTTCATATAAAGTGCAGCTGTTCTTGCAATGTCGGGAGATTGATGCAGTAACACTAGGATGGGTTCTGTATAGATCCAAATAATGGATATAATGATTGAAAAATAAGAGATATAATGCAAGAGCTTTGTAGGTAAATTCCCGGCATTTGCTATTCCTTTGCACCAAATCCTTGTCCGCACAGTTTTTCCAGTGCCCCACTCAAACCAACCTAAGACAAGAATAAGGTTATGAACTAAGAGTTTAATCTAGTAACTGGTAGAAAAGTGTTAAAAGATATGTACCAAAAAAGTGATAGAAGATTAACACTTGTGGACATTAGAGAGAGAGGTATTTCAGGAAGATTAACCTAAGAAAGCATTATTCAAAACATTCTTTATTTAATTGAAGTTTTATTTCTAATAATTGGCCTTCTCTTTTGTTTGTCTTATGTAATTTAATGGATATGGATATGATTCAATGTTTTTTTATATATTTCAATCCGAATGAAGTATTATGTAAACTATATATAGTACGAGGAATGTGATCATACGATAAAAATCTTTGCTCAATGTTCATTCTAAATGATCAAATACTATTTATTACGGATCGATGATCATGCTTTGTCTTGTTCTGATAAATTTAAAATTGCTAAACCAACTCTGTCTTAGGTTTATATTAATAAAAAAAACAGCATTTGTTTACCCAGTTTTTCGGACTGTCACATGGCAAATTGCTAAAGTCTAATAAATAATACTAGCAAACCAACATTTCAATTAAAAAAACACAAAGTGCAGTGTGTGCAAGGCGAAAAAAGCGGGTATAGAACGACGCAATGTGCCTAATTACTAATGTAATCAGACTCAAACTCATCATGGATTTGGTCAGAGAGTCATTTTGAATCATGAGTCAATTCAATGAGTTACTAATTGACTCACAGTTTTTATATAATTATAATTTATAAATTATGCAAATACAATGCTACATACTAATTGCATTAGTCTAATTATGAAGTAAATTTTGAGGTATAATAATATTGTGCTAGTCCAACTATAATTAGCATTCTTGCAAGTTTAAGTTTTGTCCCTCTTGCGTATGCTTAAGGATTCAATTTTTCCGTATTTAAGTTTATTTTGATTTGTTTGTTTTTGTTTCTTTTTCTTATATAAACAAAAAAAAAAAAATCTTAACCCTAGACTGCTATAAAAAATATCATCTGATTTTAAATGATGAGAAAAAAATATTAACTATATTTAGATCGAGAAATAATAAAATATTCCAAAAAAACCTAATATACAAAACAAAAGCGTGTGTATATATAGAATTATGATCGATGCAGCTATAGGTGAGAAGCATGATTTAGGAGACCAAGGAACGCATCCATGCTCTCAACGTCACAATCATATATATATATATATATATATATATAAAGTATGGCAAATGCTAATTTGCTTCATCTTAATATAATTATTAACAAATAAAAAGACAAAGGTTGCTGATTCATCATCCGGAAAAATGGACCAAAGAAAAGAACGAAAGAGAGAGACAGTTTAGTGTATGTTATTGACTTTTTTCCAAATTCCGTTATGACATATAGCTACCAACAGTAAACATCCAAATAAAATTACTTATCAATTTTTTATCTCTCAATTTTTATATTTTTTATTCTATTTATTATTTTTGTTTCTTTTTATTATTGTATTCTCACCTAATAAAGTGTCAAACGATCAATATTCATAAAAAGAAAATCCCTTTTTTCTGTCAACATAAAATGTGTAGGATAGTAAATGGTATGGAAACCACTTCCTTTCATAAAATTGTAACATGAACGAACCTTTCTTTCCCTGTCATGCCAACGTAGCATCTTTAATATGAGATTGTGAAGTTTGGTGTATTTCACTGTTAAGATATTAAAATCTGTAATCAATAATGATTTGTTGAACCCTTTACAGTTTGTGAAACTGAGTTGAATGTAACTCGGGTTGAGCAAACCAGTATAGACATTTTGCTTTTACTCTAAATTCTATTAAATCTTGTTTATCTTCAATTGCTTCTATCTGAGTTATTCTAAGTAATATATGCAAAGATCACGTTAGAAAAAAGTACGTAATATATATACACAAAGATAAGTGAATTTAATGAGTTTAAGGCTTACTTTTTGGTTCTTCTATTATCATTATTTCTCAAATTTAACCTTTCTGTTTTTTACTCATTATTTCTCCAAAAATATTCAAAAAGAATCTAATAAGATTTACAATACTGATACATAGCTCTTTTGAAATTTTAGTGATTCCTAGTTCAAGATCCAACTCAATGAAATTTCATAATCTCTAAAGAAAATCATAGACTTAAACATAGACAAATATTTATAAGCCACGATCGACGAAAGAATTCAATAATGTCAACTTAAAACTATTGTATATACTTTTCCCCGGAACAAAAAAGAATCCACAGATACTGAAATAAACTTCCTTTTAGAGATACATAGCGCTTACAAAAGACTGCAAGTTATGCAGCAGAGTTCAGAGCAATGAAATTGTATAGAATATATACAAACTACATAGACAACAAGGAAATAAATAAGCAAGACCTGAAATGACAATTTATTTTCCATTTTTAAGAAGTTACTTGCAAATGCATTGTACATTTTCAAACTAATAGTAGTAGGAAGGCATCATAGCAGTGGTAATTAAAGGAGCAAAGAAGCACAAATTAAGTAGACACAAATTTGTTGTGCATGCTTATATAATATTTGTGAGAAGAAAAAGGAAAAAAAAATACTAATAATAACTAAAGAAAGCTTGAAATGGAGTTACATGGTCAGTCTTTCTTTTCTTCAACCTTTTTTTCTTCCACCTTGGTTTCTTTGACTTCCTTGATCTTTGCCTTCCCTTGCTTTGGCTTCATGAAGCAAAAGCAAGAGCAGCAAGGGCACTGGAACAAGAACTTCATTATTGCCTTGCTAGTTGCTAGATCTCAAATTCCTGAACAGGAAGGGCAATGTGTGCAGCTTTTGGGGCCTCTTAGTTTTCTATCTATCTTTCTTTCTTTGTTCAATAATTTGTGCTATTTAATTCCCTTGATTTGCTCTGTACTGCTTTTTCTTTAGCCAGCAGTGTCCATTGGATTCCACTTATGTCACTTTCAACGTAGTGCATATTTATTAATAGTGCCAGCTTTAGAGTGAGTGAGTGAGTGAGTGAGTGAGTGTGTGAGGTACTTGAGCTAGGCTAGCCATGTTGAAAATGGTGTTAGTAGTCACATTTGGTGTTTCTTTGTGGGTCAACTTGGCCATGCTATGCTAGCCAATGGAATAATAAGAGTGCACCCATATCTTGTTTTTTTTGGTCCACCAAATAGGCTCCTCCTAAGCTGGCATGCATTTTAGGTATAATTTTTTATCTCAAAAGGGTGGTTTTAGACTTGAAACATTAGGCGCGTATTGTCATTATGCTGAACTCAGTTTCAATTCTAAGATCATTGCTATCACAAGAAGGTTAAATTAATAATTTCATTGCTAAACATGATGTAGCTTCTTTTTTATAAATAAAAAAAGTCGATGTAGCTTTTCATTTTACTCCTTATACGAAGAAAAGCTACATTTCAGTCTTCATATAAAAAAAATGTTTACCAAATCTGTTCTTATCGTTTATTAAAGTTAGAATGATGTTGAATTTTATTAAGTTATCGTTCATATAGGAATTATATAGAGTTTTTCATGTAGGGATTAATAAAAATATTGATTTTTCTGTGTAAATATTAAAATGAAAAATGATATCAATGGACCGGATTTCCTCAATTGTATCCATCTCCCACATTAACCTTGCAACTTGGAACACCTCCCAAAATCCATTCCTAAATCAACACTCTACATACTATAGTTTACTTATTCCCTCTGGATTAGATCACAGCTTAAAGTGAGTTACCAACATCTCACAAATATCAGTAATTTCATTTGTCTTGATGTAGCATTAAATATTGGGGGCACAAAATATACAAACTATATAAAAAACCAAAATTGGAGGACGTGGGTTGTTATTGGCTTCTAGTTCCTACTTCCTACCATATTAGTATTATCTGGAAGCATATCCTATATATACAGAATATATGATCTCATCAATTTCAAATGGACTTTAGTTCATGAACGGTGAATCCATACACGTGCAACATGAGACAGATTGCCTAGCAAAACAGAACAGACATAGCTGCATATTACCTACATCAATATAAGGTTGGCCCAATTATTGAAGAAGGATGAAGGGAGAAGGGAGGGGGGAAGAAGAAGTAGTGAATTCAAATTTGCCAACTAATATTTTTAACAAAAACTAACAAATTAGCATTTCTCGATAAAAAGAAAAACCAACTATCACCAACAGTTTGACACACTAGGTACTCTTTTAATCTTATCAAATTCAGCAGTTTGTCCCACACGCAGACGCAAGGTACATTATCAAAAAGTTAATTTTCTTCCCAAACCATACATTTGAGATGGAAAGTGCATGATTTTATTGACTTTGGTTCTTTACGATGGCCATTAGTCATATGCACCAGCACCAAGATACCTAGCTTATTGTCTTCCAAGTCTCCTAGAGTCAACTTACTGCATATATCAAGTATTATTCACAAGGCCATCGTGAAGAACTTACATAGTAGATTCATTGTTTAGGATAACTAAAAACACATTCTTTAACTACTCCTCTTATCTCATTAATTTTTATTGGTTATTAAAAATTACAAAAGTTACGAGTTAAATTAGTCAAATAAGAAATAAGATCTACCCAATTTTATGATTTTTAATAATTTTCAGTTAGTAGTAAAAACTTAAATGTGTTAACAAGAGTGAATTGAATATGTGTGCATTTCATGGCAGGTTTGCAGTGAGTCATCTTAGTCAATTTCTTGATTGTCCAACTACAGAACATTATGCTGCAGCACAAAGAGTAATTCAATACATCAAAATGTCACCAACTGAGGGCCTTTTTTTTTTCAGCTAACACTGAAACTAAACTCAAAAGGTTTAGTGATTCAGATTTTTCATGTTTGGATACCAGAAGGTCAATCACGGGCTATTGCTTTTTAGAGAAGCAAGAAACAACCTACTATATCTAAACAGCTTAAATTAATGTATGATCAACATTATGATAATGTTTAATTTTTGTAACTGGTCTTAATGAGAAGATACTTTTGTTGTTACACATAATTCATGAGCTCAGCACCCAAAAACAAATTGTATGTCAAATCAAATCAATTATTTTTTGTGCCTAAAAAGGCCACCTGCAAAAATATGAGACTATATAGTATATAAGAAACATAAGTAATGCAGAGTCTGAATCCCATTGCCGATTGCTCATATTTGTGGGCCGAAGTTACTAATGTTTGGGCTCTCTTTTTCATCATCTGCTACTGAACTGTCTAAACTTATTGGCATCCTTATCCTTTCTTTACAACGCGACAAAAGCCAAAATAATTGGACAATTTCAACAACAAAAAAACAACAACAAAAATGTTAATAAAAGATGTCGATTGGGCTAGCTGTCTTACCCCATAAGGCTGCCTAGCCTCCCCTACAATTCAATTCAATTACGTTTGGACCAAAGGGTTTATATTTAAGTTAGCAACCAAAAGGGGGAAAAAAAAGTAAAAAAGGAAAAGCATATATGCCATTTTCGCTTCTTTTTTTTCTTCTTTTCCTTTCTTTCCCTTATTTTGAAAGTTGCGCAGAGGAAGTGGAGAGAGTTTGGAAGACGATGGTTCATAGTTATTCATTCCACGGAATCTATACATTTCCTTATATAATAAGTATGTAATTTACATCTAATATATATTTTACGTATATACATGTATATAGCTAATAACCTAATAAAAGCTAATGTGAAAACTCAAAAAGTATTGCTAGTACTATCTAACTAAACGTCCACTTATGGTACATGGTAACCAAACAATTAATATCTTTCTATTTTTTTGGATACTAAATTAACATCTTTCTCAATGACTAATATTAGCAACAACAAAAAAAACAAGACATGGATGGTGTTTACTTAAGATTCAAGGAGAAGAGAGGGGAAGGAAAGGGAGGAAGATGAGAGAAGTTTCTTCCTCCTTGTTTGGGAGTTAAAAATATAATAAGAGAGTGAAATTGGGAGTTAATAAGATGTTAAATGTGAAAATTATATAATTTAAATGTAAAAATATATTAAAAATATATTTTAATATATTTCTAAATTTGTAGTTAGGGTAAAATAGTAATTTTAATTACTTTTCTTTCTAAAAATCTCCAAATTGAGGGAACAATAATTTTTATGCTTTGGAAGGAGTTTTAAAAATTCTCAAATCATTCTCTTTAAAAATTAAAACTCCCAAACAAGGAGATGTCACCACCTAAACCTTTTTCTTCCCTTCCTTCTCCTCTAAAATCCCTCTCCCCAACAAAGTCTTAGGTCCATATGAATTAGGAGCAGCATTGTGGCTAGAGATATTCTCCTTGACACCATAAAAGGAAAAATAACCTAAAAAAATAAAATTCAAGTAAAATTATTTTAATGAAATTTTCCGTGCAAACTTTTTCATTGGGAGTTGGGTCTAGCAAAAGAAACTAGTCTCCCACAACATAGTGAATCAAGGTTCCAATTTTCTTTGGGAGAAATATTTATATTTAGTATTCGGACGTGTCTAATACAAAATTACTTTTGAAGGAGGAGACACTTGGAAAAAAAAAGAAAAAACAAGTTCTTAAAAAATGATAAAAGAAGTTGAGGCTTTTAAAAAAAAAGAAAAAAGAAAACCGCCGAAGATGGTGGGATTAGTGCCAATACCAACAAATAAAGTCAATGGGCACCCAGTATTTTTTGGGCCTAAATCAGTTTAGGATTTTCTGGCTCAAGTTGGATTTGATTACTTATAAACCAAGTTATAATTATACTTAATGAAGCATCTTGGGTTGACAAAGGGTCTGAAGTTAAGTGATACTGTATTAAGTACTATAAAGTGAAGCTGTCAACATTTAAGTGTTAGACAATTGAGATTTGAGGTTGCGTAATAACAATTCCTAATGTTTTCTTATATATAAAGGAGTACTAGATTCTTCCTTAATTAAACAAATAGAAAAGAGAGCGACCACTTTCAAAATTTGATTTCATGAGACAAACGGTCATTTAAGCTGATTAATTTTCATTTATTCTGTGAGATCATAGTCTCAAACAGAGTCAAAATTAGAGTTAAAATATTCCATATTGGGCCCAAACTTTGTACATTAAATCAACAATAACAAGTTGACGTTTGTGAATTATCTTAGGCCTTAAAATAGAGCATGATTGTATATATGAAAAAATATCAAATCTTTTAAATGAATTTATGTATTTCGATATATTAATTTTTTACTCTTGACTAAAAGTTATTTAGATAAAAATAAATAAAAATAAGAGTAGGATTGACTATAGATATAATACAAAAAGGCATATAACTGCGATGCATAATTTCATTGTTTGAGGACAACCAAACAGCACTTATCATATTTCCTGCCACAGTGTCTCATGCCCAGCAAGGTCATCACAAATTCAGAATGGCATATTTTAAGGGACGGATGCATATATAGATTTTAATACAAATATAAAGTCATTGAAAATAAATTTATTTATTGCTTTCATGAAAAAATGGGGTGAATTAATTACTTTAGAAATGTCAACGATCAAAAAAGAGAAGAGCATGTGAAAAAGTGCTATGATGGATGTGTCTATTATGGACGGTGCCATCATGCTCGAGTATGAAATCCTCGTCTTTTAGAAGCTTGCTTCTCAAGATTTATCATAACTATCCTTTGTCCAAAAAAAAAAAGGTTGTAAAATAGAAAAAGAAGAAAAAAGTTAACGAGGATCAAGCCAAAATAGCATAATGGGCATTGATCTTTATTAAATTACCAGTTACCACATCTTTAATTAAAATTTGGCGTCACAATATTTGACTTGAGTTTATCATGCTTTCACTTTACCACATTTAAGAAAAAGGAGTAACTTTTTGTTTTCTGGATCTCATATACCACGAAGCTAACAAAAATTATATTGCATGTAAAAAAATTGCATCCTAATTAGGATTCTATCTAGGTCGCAATTATTTGATGTCCTGGAATTTTGTTGCAATCAAATAGTTTTAGAGGAATCCTATTCTATTCATAATGAATCTAAAATAACAATGATAAGTACATTAACATTCAAGATGACAACAACCCATTCATAAAATTTGAAAAAATAAATAAAATGTTACACATTAATCTATCCCAAAATTCATTGTTTGAGGAATGCTGATTGCTAGTAGTAAAATATGAACCTTAATTTTGTGGACACATTTAGTAAAAGTAATTGTAAAATTATTTAATAAGAGAGTGGTTACTTTGAAAGTTTAAAGTTGTTAAATTTGTTTATTGAATATTAAAGTACTATAATTTGATAAAGAATATGCATTTCCATGACTAAATACATTGATTAACTAATAATTACCATCATAAATTCATAATTAATAGACAGCTGTATCCATATTAGATACACGAATTATCCAAGAATTTCCTATTATCAAATTATGAAGCGAAATATTTGTCTTATACTTTGAATCATTCATTAGTGAATGTGTTACATCTTTTTATTCAATAATTCTTAATCCGGTTTAAAATAATTTTTAAATGTCCTTAATTTTAAACAAATATTGTAATGTTTTAGTTTTTTCTAAAGCAATGATTACATTTACGTTATATATATTTTTTACTTTAGTATTTTTATCTCTCATTTCACTTAATAAAAATAACCATAAGATAAGTATAATAGGGGGGGGGGGGGGGGGGGGGGGAACCATGCTTCTTAAATTTTGAAAGAGAAAAAATAATTTATAACAAACTAAAACTCGAAACAATATTTATCTTTAAAAAATCATATTAATGGGTTTATTTTATTTTGAAAAAGAGTTACTATAGTATACTTTAATGTAAATGTTCATGATAAATTAACAACTATTTATTAAATAATTATTTTATAATTAATATTTTAAAAAATTTAAATATAATCAACCACATGTTAAGGGGATATAACTCAGTTGAGTTAATTAAGTATAATGCGTGAATCATAATAAATTCCTTAACATTACCTTTAGTTCTCACAGATAAAACAAAATCAACCACCATAAAGTAATTAACAAGTTACTTTTAAGTACTCTTAGAAAAGAAAATCATGTTTAAGTACAGTAATCAACAAGAATACATGAATAGTTTAATCATATCCGTCCCATAAACACCTAAAATATATCCTAAGAAACTTTATGCATAACTCATGAGTGTCTCGCTCCCAAAAATATGATCCTGCTTTTGAAAATAAACATTGTTTTATTACAAGTGGAATTTGGGATTGCTTAAATTGGGGCTCTAATTGACCAACTTCATATTAGAATTTTGTTTCTTTGATTTTTCCTAGATAATAACTCCATATTTAATCACGTCCCGTGATGATGACGACAAACCCAGCATTTCGTGTTAATTTTGAGTCTTCCCAACTTCTTATTCGTCTTAATAATTCCCATTGTCTGGCTCCTTTGTTAGTTAGGTTGTTTGCTCTACACGCAAAAAATGTAACAAGCATGGTGTTTTATTATGTAAGACAAACTCAACATCGTCTCATTAATTAGTCAAAGATGATGCCGTTATAATTACGTTGTGCACTTATAATAATATATACAACCTGAATTTCTTCTCTTAAATTTTTTCCTAAGCACAAGTAGAATATATTTATAATATAAAAATTTGACTTAAATGTAATTTTTATTCTTTTTTTAACTCTGTAATTTCACACACACACACACGAGAAACATAATGATCTCATCTCTGCACCTTCCTTTTCATTATAGTAATATAACTCTTCATTTCACTACCTTATGAAATGCACTTCTTAACTTCCCAAACACTTTAATTTTATATTGAAAGTTTGAATATTGATTTTATCAAAAGGAAACAAATACATCAAGAATCCTAAAACTATAGCAAGTTCACTACGCAATACATTAAGACTATTGGACTAATGTCAAACAATAAAATTGACATTTATAATAATTATTTTAAAGTTAATTTTTTTTTTTTACTTATTCCATTTCAAAACAAATGACATTTAGCTAGCCAACAAAAACAAATGAAATTTAAGTTTTTTTATAAGGATTAAAAAAAATAGTGATTCAAACAATTTTACTAAATTATTTCATTGATTATTGAAAAATTAATACACACTTTTTTTATTAAAAAACATCATATTAATTATTTATTTAGGTTTAAATTAAATTATAAAATTGATATTTAATTAAAAACTTAAAATGTTACTTAATATATTTTTTGTGTAGTAAAACATCATTATACATATAAAAATATGGATAATGATGTATTGTTATCCTCTAATTGAAAACTTAAATTATATTATTAACATAAATAAATTTAGCTTTTTTAATTAAACAAAACATGTTATTAAAAAATAAACAAAAAATATATGTGTGGTGTTTTGCAAAAGGGAATCTGACAACCAAGTCAATGATGCTATGACGTGTTTATGCATCTATATGTGGGATGATTAAAATGTATCTGATAATCTTACCTTTAGGTATATATATACATGTTCGACTTGGGGGGAGTTATGCTTTTCCAGGGGCCATGTTGGGCCATATTGACTAACTGCTCAAGGGGCCACGTCGATCGCGCCGACTAATTGCTCAGGTGTCGTGGGGAGTCGAGTGCTACCACGATCTGGGTACGGGCCGAACTTCTCGGGCCATAGGATACATAAGTTCCCAAATTCTGAATTCATGTGTGGATGATAAAGCTGAATATGCGCGTAGATTGATCAAACTAAGGACATCGTCATTTGGGCTCTACGCCGAGTGCAATAGAGCTCAAGTGTACATAAGTCAATATTGACGTGACGAGCATAATCGAGTTATATATAATTTACATGTTATTTATATAGTTTTATACATAAAATTAAAAATAAATATTTTTTTGTTAAACTTAATATTTATTAAATATTTATTTTCTAGAAGTTAAATATTTAAATAATTATCTAAATATTATTTTTGGCCCAATATACTTCTGAATCCGTCTATGATAGTTAATCCAATTATATATTTAAATCTCAAATTTAAAATTATTAATTAATATAAAATAATTTTATATTTTTGATGCACACAGAACAATTTACATAATATTTTTACATAATATTTTTTTATCTTGTTGACCTTCCCAACATATAATTAAAGTGTACTTGAATAATAATAATATTTTTTTATCAGAAATTTATAATCATATTCATATATATGATCAACTATTTCAGTTAAATTTCTTTATAATACTCCTATTTGAAATTTTGGATGAATTTTAATGTTATAACTTTTTAATAAAACTAACATTGTAATCCGTATAATAAACGATTTTTTTAGTAAAAAAATGTGAGAAAAAATATAAAATTTTAAAAAAAGAATTTAAAAAATATACATTAGAAAAAATAAAAAAATTTGTCAAATATTTATATATATATATATATATATATATATAAGAAATAAAATATGATGCAATGATTTTGTTTCCGTTAGTACTCATAAGTTTGAAAATCCTACAGGCTATATGAAAGGGAGGAGACAATAGCTAAAAAAGGAGGAAAAAGGGATTGAATGGAATCACGTGAGTACGAGGCGCAGACACTAGCCTCGTAGACTCGTAGTAGTTAACCTAATCCAACCAAATCAAATTACACACTACATTTTTTATTAAATTAATCAATTAATTAAAGTAGAAGAGTGAGAATAAATTCTTTTGACAAACTATTTTAAATATATTTATTTTAACTGATTAAAATTTATTAAAAATATAAAACTAAAAACAGACTAATTATAATATGATGTCTATCAAATTTTATCATTTTTAATAAATTTTGAAAAGAATATATTCAAATAAGTGTTAGAAAATATGTTCTTTAATTAATAAAATATTGATTTGAGTGATCTTTAATTTATTTCTCTTAAATAAGATTTTAAATTCAAATATTAATGATAAAAAATATAATTAAAAAATAATTAAAAAAACGAGTGTTGCATTATTTTATTTCTTATCATCATGTTAAAAAAAAAAGTATGTTTCTTTTCTCATTTAATTATTATAATTAATGATCAGAGTCTGGCCACTGGGCCACCCATTCCCCGTGACGTTCGCCCACCGTACCGTCGTTCCTTTCCTTCGCCTTAACCCACGCTCTCTACTTCGCGTGCATTCCACCGCCTCCAACATTTTTCGCATTTGTTTTATTGTGTTAAAAAATCGCATGAGTAAATTCAATTTTCCGAATCTTCAAAATCAGATTCCATTTGTCTTCATATAATGTAGCTTAGTGAATAAATTCCAACATAGCAATCCTACACTTCGTAGCTTTAATTGCAATTCAAAATTTGAAACCTAGCATATGCGGTGTCAAATAAATGCCGCCATATATTGTATACCCCACAGATGATAAAAGTATTATACTTAAGAATAAGATCAATACATATTATTTATGAAAATTTTACAAATAATATTTAATTTTTTATCTAAAAATTAATTTTGAAATTCACATAAGCTAGTAAAAACTAATTTAAAAATCAGTGAATATTTTATTTTATTATTTTAAATACGAAGAGATAATGTTCTAAAATCAAGTTTCTCAACCAATTAGAATAGTGGAAGAAGCTAATATATGTTATAATACGAAGAATGAAAGTTTGAATTTTTTACTAAGAGACGTATCCATATATTATTTTCTAACCTTGTTTTGAACAAGTTTATCTCCAAAAGAATATAATGTAGAAACAAAAAAAAAAAAATTGTTCTCTTAAGATCAGTTTAATTCTATAAAATTATAATATTAGACAAAATAAGAAAAACAAGATAGGACAAAAATATAAATTACAATTTTTTTTATCTTGTATATTATTTGAAAAACATAAAATAAAAATATTCATTCTGTTCAATACCATAATTTTTAATGAATTAAATGGAATAGTGGTTGTATCTCTAAAGTTATTTAAGGATGTTGTGTTGTAAATGATAAAAATGGAGGAATATTGTTGCCACTCAAAACTGCATTCATCATCTTCTTGGCTATTATTCAATTCATTCTCTCTTTTTTTTATACAGTTTAAGTTAATTATTCTTCAAGAAAAATATTTATTAGTTATCGTTATTTTATATGAATATATAGTTTGAGAGAGAATATTATTTTTTTCTTTCATTTTCATCTTTATTACATTTTTTATAAAATTAATTAAGTATGTTTAAAGATTTCAATCAAGTACTAATATCTTTAAAATATTTATTATAAAATTTTCTTAATATAAAACAGCTGTTAAAACATGCGATAAATATTTATTTATCAATAAAATTTACCAAAAGAAAAGTGATAGCAATTGGCTATCTTAATATCTTTTTTTATCAAGGTTTTTAAGTTTAAACATATAAATAAAAATTAAATCTTCCGGATAATATTTGAGTTTAATTTTTAATGAAAATAATTATTGATTAGATTTTGTTTTATTTTCAGTTGAATTTTAAATTAGTTAGGATCAACTTCTCGATTAATCGAAGGATTAAAAAAATCTTATAAATAAAAAGGCATTAAATTGACCTTTAAATGAGAATATATCAAAAAATAAAATATACTACTATTACATTATTGAACATCCCCAAATTGAAGCAAATTATATGCCTCGGATTTTCGTTCCACCGAAAACAAAGAAAATTTGATATTGAATACGAGGAGAGGTCAAGCAGACAAGCACAGTGGGTAGGTTAAGATTGTCAACGGTTGTGAACTAAGCATCACTCCATTTCATTGGAATTTTTTTCATAACCTTTCACAATCTTTGTTATTTTATCTCAATCCACGAAAAAAGTCTCTCGACTTATTTATGCCGTAGTTTAATTGTCGATTTGGATTTGGATGTGAGGAAAAAATGAAGAAAATATATAGATAATAATTTTTTATTATTTATTTGATTGAAGATTTTTTTTAAAATAAAATAAAAATTATTTTCATGTCTATTTAAATTCTTAAAAAAAAATATCACCCTTAATTCTCTTCTCTTAAATAAATAGAGGATAAAACTAAATAAAAATATTGAAAATTAAAAACCTACTTTGTTGTATGCTTGGATGAGAAGTGAAATAGAGACAAAAAAAAAAGAATAATAGAAATAGAGGGGAAATAGAATAGAAAAAATATGTTGTTTAGATTGATGGAAATTGGAAAAAAGTAAGAAGATAATTTCTCTATATTTATTTAGACGTATAGAAAAAGATAGTAAGAACAAACAAATGAATTATACAAACAAAAATATTTTTACATTAATTAAAAATACAAGCACATCATTAATTTATTACCAACACAAAAGCTAAGCTTCTCATTAGTTAATAACCAAAACACATATTTAATTCTATGAAATTAACACAAGTTATAATAGTACTTCAAATATATGTGAATTGAAGAACTTTTGCGGTAGATAGTTTGTACAATATAAACAGTTACACTTATCCCTAACATCAAAATGCAAAAAATGTCGAACATCTTCAACCATCTCCTGCTACAACTGTGACTCATACAAGTTCATAATCCTTCTCTTTTGTTTCATAATGCAACCATGTCTTTCCGTCCACAATTTCTTAGAATACTGATGAAAAAAATGACCTCCGATGTCTTTCTTTTCTACATTAAAAAAGTTTCAGTAATTAATTGAGAAACCATAACTTTTAAGGAAATAAATTTTAAGAATCATCAGCTTATCATGGAGTGTCTGCAAACCTAGAAACTTAGTGGTGCACAAAATCGCATTCTCTCCACAGTGGTTTTGGTTGTCCTACTAATGAACGGATCCTGGGAATCCATGACTTTAGACAAATTCGGCCTACACTTGCAAAATTAGATGAATGAGAATCCATAGTTGTTCCTGAAAGTGGAGGAACCTTGATTTTGAAATTAAGTGAGAAAACTCGCGATCTTTTATTTTAATTTGAGAGGAAAATATTTCCAACAACAACAATTAAGATAAATAGTCAAATTTATCTTTAAAAGTGTGATGGAAAAGATAACTTTGGGTAACATTATACACATAAAAAATTATAATGAATTTTTAAAATATAATAAAAAAATTAAAATAAAACATGTACTAAAAATAATTTTTAGTCTATTTTTGTTTTTTTAAATATATTTGAAATAATTTATATAAACTATTTATACATATTTTTAACTTCCAAGTATCATTTTTAATTATTTTAAATTTTAATTTAATGATGACATAATCATAACATAAATAGATTTATATTATTTCATTATGTATGATAAATTTATTTATTCATTTAAATAAATATATTAAAAATTATCAATAATATTTTATATTTTTTTGTAAAGATAATATCTTGTGATTGTGTGACCGTATAATTTTTTTATATAATGAATAATTATTAAACGCTTTAAATTTACCTTCAAATATATATGTATGTTGGACAATGATATTTCAACATCCCCGTAACACCAACACCTCACATTAAAATCGTCCATTTCTCTTTTCTTGTTCTATCATGTTATTAATAGCATCAATAACTCATTTTTTTCTCTTGTTTTTTTCAAGATGTTTAAGTTCAAAAGAGAGTTCAAATATATATATATATATATATATATATATATTTTTATATATGTTTACGTACTAGAAATTAGAAATATTCAAGACATGCAAACCAACCGTAATAATGGAAATAGATTAAAGGAAGTGTGCGACCACGCGCATAATTGAAACATGGGGTTTGAACTTTGAAAGAAGCTATTTTTCCCTTGTTCCTGGTTTGACCTCAGCCCAAGTTGTCCAATCAATTCCAAAGAGAGAGAAAGGAAAAGACAAAATTAGGTGCCCCGCATTGACAATAAGAGACTTTTGCTGTTTCTTCCTTTGCAATGCTAACACATTTTTTGTCCTCTCTCATCAAATCCATATATAATTGGACATAAGTCAGCCCCTGCCCGTGTCCTTTTTCAAATCTACCAACTAATATAAATATTAATAATATAATAAATACTATAATAGTAGACATTTTCCTATCAAATGTCTTCATAGTTCATATATTGGGAAAAAAAATTAAGAGTAATAAATGTATTTTTTTATATAAAAAATTTACATTGGTGTTACATCAATAATATTCGTTAATGTTTTTTAAGAATAATAAATTAATATAAAAGTCTTTTATATTATATTAACATTGGTTTTACAAATTAAGTTTAGATTCTCTGCAAAAATCACGAATTATAATATTTTAGATAATTTATATTTATAACATGATAAAAAATTATATCATTTAATTATAAATTATATATAAGAATATTTAAAATTGAACCAAATCCATTTATAAATTGTCAAATCGATTAAACAAAAACTATAAATATCAAAAACCTAAAAAATACATACTTTTAACAATTTGATTCGATTTTTTGAATCTTATTATAAAAATCAAACTAAACTAAATTGTTATAAGTATATTAATTTTAGTTAATGATTTTATTTAACATTATATAACTAGTATTATTTAAGTTTTTTAATGATTATAGTATATGATTTGTAGGATATTTTTTAATAATGGGTCTATAATATGTGATTTTTGTTGTCGTAATTAATAATATGTATTAAATGATTTATGATATTTTCTTTGTGATTAATATGTATATTTTACCTTTATGTGTTAAAAAAATATGTACTAAACGTTAAATATAAAGTGATGTATAATTTACTATTATGTTAAAAAAAATTGATAATATCATTTTATAATAATGCTAAATAAAATTAAAAATAATAATTTTTAACTAAAATATGTTAAATAAAATTTGATAAAAAATATAATATAATTTTAAAATAATATAACATAATAATTAAATAAGAATACTTATTATATTCTAAATTATGATAATAAATTTAAAAAATAAAAAACTTGCCAAATCGAGTCAAATAAAAAAAATAGTTTAGTTTAATTAGAATTTGATATTGTAATTAAATAGAATCAAATCAAACTATATTTTCATTTTATGTTTGATTTAAATGATTTTTTATTTAAAAATTGAACTAAATCATATTACGAATACTCTTAATTATATATAATAAATTTTTTGTTTTTATAAAATTATTTAAAATTCAAAGAAATATTTTTTATTGATTAAACTTTTTTTTTTACATTAATACTACATGGACTTAAATTGTTAAATAAATTGATATATATTAATATAAGTAGTAATACATTTAAATTCTTACGAGAGATATTTTTAATATACTTTATTATTGTATCATTAAATACTTCCTGGACTTAAATTGTTTATTAAATTGAAAATTGACATATATTAAATGCTATTAATTAATATTAATAATATAAATAAGTTAAAGGAGGTTATTTATTTCTTATAATAAATATTTAGATTCTGGATAATGAGAGAGAACTTTCCTGTCTTTTACCATTATTACCATTAGAGTAACTTTAACTTTACTGCATGATCTTGGAGTGACTTCTTGCATTCAAGATCTTCAAGGTGTAAGAATGGGTTTTGCACAAGAACCCTCAAGAACCCTGTTGATGTGATTGGTCTGGACGTCGAGCAAAAAGAGGAAGAGAAAAAAGAGGAAGAGGAGAGGCGAAGCCAATGGTCACGCAGATTGGTGGAAAAAGGTGAGGGTGAGGTAGAAGAAAAAAATTAAAAAGTTAAAAATAAAATTTGTAAGATCTATTAATAATTATTTAAGATAAAATTTATTATAAAAGGAAAAAATTAGAAAGTTTTTAAGGGATTGCCTTTGACAGAAAAAAGAAAAAAGAAAAAATCAAAATCTTTGGAAGAGGAATTATAAAAAAAAAATAATAAAAAAAGGGTTTGGTTTGGAAGCTGAAGGGGACCCGTTTGATGAAAGTTTGTTGAGATTAGGTTCTCAGCGCTAGCTCCCCTTTTCTTTGTTCTGCTTCGTCAGCTCACCTTTAAGCTTAAATTTCAAACCTTTCTTGTTTCTGCTGCACCAAGTAAACAAAGATTTCATTTTTGTGTAAAAGGGTTTGTCTTTGGAGGGGTGTTGTGTTGTGATTCCGGAGAGGTCCCGTGGGATTTTTTTCCCATGTTAAATGGTGTGTGTTGAGTTGAGTTTGAGGTTTTGAGGTGAAGGATTTTTGTTTTTGTTTTTGGGGTCAAAGATCTTACATTTCAGGTGGGGACTGAGGGATCTCACACCCTCTACTTGTGTTGTTGATTGTTTTCACTTTCATTTTTTAATGGCCACTGTTGATTGCTTCGTCCGCAAGCTGTTGCCATATGGTCCCAGTTCTACTTTCTTTGGTGTTTGGGGACGTGGGATATAAGTATCTTCATTTGAGCATCTTATCTCTTTCTTCAAGGGTGGTGTTTCTGAATCTGCTTTCATATTGAGTAGGGGTTCTCCCACTGTCTCATATCTCTCTTGTTCTTGGGATTTGGTTCTGCTGGGGATTGGTGATCCATATCTTTTCCTTGAAAATGGGGCTTTTCCCTTGCAAAGGTGCAAGTTGTTGTTTGCTGCAGTTTGAGGGTCGAAAGTCTTGCAGCTGTGACAATAAGTTAGTTACTTTACTTCAGTAGTGGTTCTTTTTCTCAAGTTCAGTGATACTAATAGCTTCTGCTGTGTTCATGCATGATTCTGAGCTGAGTATATCAGTTTGGTTTCAGCAATGGTGCTGTTCAGATGTTTCTCACTGACACTTTTGCAGTGGTGTTTCTTGGCTTGCTTACTTTGCTTGTCACTAGGGCTTAATAATAATAATAATCAAGCCCTATCTTGTGACCCTCATGATTTATCAGCTCTGAAGGAGTTTGCTGGCAACCTTACAAGTGGCTCTATCATCACAGCATGGACCAATGACACTGTCTGCTGCAACTGGCTTGGAGTTGTTTGTGCTAATGTGACTGGTGCTGCTGGTGGAACAGTAGCTAGTAGAGTGACCAAGTTGATCCTTCCTGAAATGGGTCTCAATGGTACAATTTCACCCTCTTTGGCACAGCTAGATCAGCTCAATTTGCTGAATCTTTCATTCAATCACCTTAAGGGTGTTTTGCCTGTGGAGTTTTCCAAGATGAAGCAGTTGAAGTATCTTGATGTGAGCCATAACATGCTGTCTGGACCTGCTGCTGGAGCTCTTTCTGGTTTGCAATCCATTGAAGTGTTGAATATTTCTAGCAATTTACTTACTGGAGCTCTCTTCCCTTTTGGGGAATTCCCTCATCTCCTTGCTCTCAATGTGAGTAACAATTCATTCACTGGCAGATTCAGTTCACAAATTTGCAGCCCCCCCAAGGATCTTCACACCCTTGATTTGTCTGTAAATCATTTTGATGGTGGTCTTGAAGGCTTGGACAACTGCGCCACTTCTCTCCAAAGGTTGCATTTGGATTCCAATGCATTTACTGGCCCTATTCCAGATTCCTTGTATTCAATGTCAGCCTTGGAGGAACTCACAGTCTGTGCCAACAATTTATCTGGCCAGTTAAGCAAGCATCTAAGTAAGCTCTCTAACCTAAAAACTTTGGTGGTTTCTGGCAACAGGTTTTCTGGGGAATTCCCAAATGTGTTTGGGAACCTTTTGCAGCTAGAAGAATTAGAAGCACATGCCAATTCATTTTCTGGACCCTTGCCTTCCACCTTGGCTTTATGCTCTAAGCTTAGGGTGCTTAATCTTAGAAATAATTCCTTGTCAGGGCCAATTGGTCTTAATTTCACTGGCTTGTCTAATCTTCAAACACTTGACCTTGCTACTAATCATTTCATTGGACCCCTTCCAACTTCCCTGTCCTATTGCCGAGAATTGAAAGTTTTAAGCCTTGCTAGGAATGGTTTAACTGGTTCTGTCCCTGAAAACTATGCCAACCTCACTTCACTTTTGTTTGTATCCTTCTCAAACAACAGCATTGGGAACTTATCTGGGGCAGTGTCTGTTCTGCAGCAGTGCAAAAATCTCACCACCCTTATCCTCTCTAAGAATTTCCATGGTGAGGAAATTTCAGAAAGTGTGACAGTAGGATTTGAGAGTCTTATGATTTTAGCACTTGGGAATTGTGGTCTTAAAGGCCATATTCCTTCTTGGTTATTCAATTGCAGGAAGTTGGCAGTTCTTGACTTGTCTTGGAACCATTTGAATGGTAGTGTTCCTTCTTGGATTGGTCGGATGGACAGCTTGTTCTATTTGGATTTCTCAAATAATTCTCTCACAGGAGAAATACCAATAGGTCTGACAGAGTTGAAGGGCCTCATGTGTGCAAACTGTAATAGAGAAAATCTTGCTGCTTTTGCATTCATTCCTCTCTTTGTTAAGAGAAACACAAGTGTAAGTGGACTGCAATATAACCAGGCTTCAAGTTTCCCTCCTTCAATTCTCTTGAGCAATAACATATTGAGTGGAAATATATGGCCTGAAATTGGTCAATTGAAAGCACTGCATGTCTTGGATTTAAGCAGGAACAACATCACTGGTACCATTCCTAGCACAATTTCAGAGATGGAGAACTTGGAATCATTAGATTTGTCTTATAATGATCTTTCTGGAGAAATTCCTCCATCATTTAACAACCTCACATTCTTGTCAAAGTTCAGTGTGGCACATAATCACTTAGATGGACCAATTCCAACTGGAGGACAGTTTTTAAGCTTCCCTACTTCAAGTTTCGAGGGCAACCAGGGGCTTTGTAGGGAAATTGATTCTCCTTGCAAAATTGTCAACAATACAAGTCCCAACAATTCTTCTGGTTCTTCCAAAAAACGTGGTAGGAACAATATCCTTGGCATTACAATCAGTATAGGGATTGGGCTTGCACTGCTTCTTGCAATTATTCTGCTAAGAATGTCAAAGAGGAATGATGATAAGTCTATGGATAACTTTGATGAGGAACTCAATAGCAGGCCACACAGGTCATCCGAAGCATTTGTTTCCTCAAAGTTGGTGCTTTTTCAGAATTCAGATTGCAAGGATCTTACAGTTGCAGATTTGTTAAAATCCACAAACAATTTCAACCAGGCAAATATTATTGGTTGTGGTGGGTTTGGTCTTGTCTACAAGGCATATCTTCCAAATGGCACAAAAGCAGCTATCAAGAGACTTTCAGGGGACTGTGGCCAGATGGAACGTGAATTCCAAGCTGAAGTAGAAGCCCTCTCAAGAGCTCAACACAAGAACCTTGTTTCTCTGAAAGGTTATTGTCGGCATGGTAATGACAGATTGCTAATATACTCATACTTGGAGAATGGAAGCTTGGATTATTGGCTACATGAGTGTGTCGATGAAAGTTCAGCTCTCAAATGGGATTCTAGACTCAAGATTGCACAAGGCGCTGCTCGTGGATTAGCTTACTTGCATAAGGGGTGTGAACCATTCATAGTGCATCGAGATGTTAAATCTAGCAACATACTTTTGGATGACAAGTTCGAAGCTCATTTGGCTGATTTTGGTCTCTCAAGGCTACTTCAACCATATGACACTCATGTCACAACTGACTTGGTAGGAACTTTAGGATACATTCCTCCAGAATATAGTCAGACACTGACAGCAACCTTCAGGGGTGATGTTTATAGTTTCGGCGTTGTTCTTCTTGAGCTTCTTACTGGTAGAAGGCCTGTGGAAGTCATCAAGGGGAAAAACTGCAGAAATCTGGTGTCTTGGGTGTATCAGATGAAATCTGAGAATAAGGAGCAGGAAATTTTTGATCCGGCAATTTGTCATAAGGATCATGAGAAACAGCTATTGGAGGTCCTTGCCATTGCTTGTAAATGCCTAAACCAAGATCCTAGGCAGAGACCTTCTATTGAAGTAGTTGTTTCATGGCTTGATAGTGTAAGATTTGATGGTTCTCAACAGTGATCTTCGTTGCATTCCTGCCCTGATATCTGGGTTTTGGTTGGTGTATCATTGATTACAAAGTTGTAAAGCAAGTTTGTTGTATGAAGGTGGAATGTTATTGATACAGTTACTGCCTTATTTCGTTTTTTAGTCCCTTAGTTCATTAATACTGAAAGGTGTAATATGTATAAATGATAATTTGGCAATGAGATCGATTTGCAATAAACTGTATGAGTATTTTTCTTTTTTTCCTGTTGATAATTTGTGGCCAATTGTTAGTGATTTTAATGTTATGTCTTAGTTGGACTTGATCACTGTGCCTCTGCATGTGCATGTGATGCATGGCAAGTTATGACAAAATTTCTAGTACTTCCAAATTTGGTGTCTTTTCTTCTCAGGCTGACTTCTTTACCCGGTCTAAATCACTCAGTTTTGGATTTTTTTGTCTATTCCTGATTCTTGGTAAGATTCACTTTGTGTGGCTAATATTTGTGGTTTATGGTTGTTCCTGAAAAGCATGCATGCACTATTTCTTTTTCTTAACAAGGGTTGATTCCAAGTAGTGTAACTTGTATAGTCTCTACAACATATTGCAAACTTAATTGGCTCACTAAATTCAGGTGTTTCCTTAATCCTTATTTCAACAAGAAAAAATAACTCAATAAAAGCCCAGCAAATTGTCTCAGACAGCCACTCTTGCGGAGGCACATTTGTGGCATTAGTTAGCAAGATAAAAGTCTTGCCTGAATAAATTACTATATTGTTTTAGTAATCTAGTTTTCTTGAACTATCTATTCCATTTTGTAACCAGCCATGAATATATAGCAAATTTTGTGGTGCTTGTTGAGATTTTTATCTTCTAATGCTGAGTTATAACAAACAACCTCTGCAGTAGAAGTTCATTTCATTAACTCATTTTGGTGTTTAAGCCTCTTCAACTCACTTTTGTCTAGTATTCATATCATACTTGTTTCTTCTGTGTGACTGGCTTATATGTCTTCCCAAAATCCGCTTCAGGATAATGTAGACATAAGAATCTTTTCTTCCTATAGCAAGTAAATTCCTTGCTCTTTTTCATTGCAAAATCAAAGACTATCCAATAGCAAAAATCTATTCAGTGACTAGATCAGGAAATAATATTTGCATGATACCTTGTTTTCCAAACTATGCTATTTTTCTTATGGAAAATAAGGACTGAAAACGAGTTGCTAGACTTGAATTTTCAAGTCAAGGAGTGTTTTGATGGGGGAAAAAACATTGACTACTTTCTTCTAAGGAAATTGGTGATGGGATTATCCCTTCACTCAAAAAGAGAATAACATTTCTTAGTGGTTTAATTGAGAATGGACAAAACAAATCTGAAAACGTGGGCCATCATCATGGCCACAACAAGATGAGTGGAACATGCACTAAGGAATTCATGAATTGGTTGAAGAAATAAACCCCATCATAGCATTGATGTGAAATTCCACTGCCATCTATAATACATGGGTCTGTCTTTTCCATGTTGAAACCCCTCTCATATGATGCCATTACTTTAATTGGCAGGAGCTGGCTGCGGAACACCAACACTCAAAAGTGGCTTTTCTATAAAGGAAATGGAAGAAACTTTTCTATGGTTGTTTGAAATTCTATATTGGCAAAAAAGTTTTGATTAATCCAAAATCCCATGAAACCAACCACAAAGTTGCAATAACACATTTAATTATATGCTTAAGCTTTTTGGGCAGCTGAGAACTCTCTTCATTGTGAACTCACCTAATGCAAATTGGGTGGTTATAAACATATCCAAGCAATGTCTCTTCCGCGTATGGTGACTAATAATGCCTTATATTTTAAGATGGTACTTTAGACATAAAAAAGTAGAAATGATGTTGGTCAAGTCATCATCTATGAAAGTAGAAGCAATACGTTCCCATTTTAAATTGAAATTTTCAACTACAAAATGAGGCTAAGTAACAAGGAAATGTTCTCCTCTGATTTGATGTGTAGTTGAAAATAGAGAGGCATAGGAAAAAATAGTGGATAAAAAAGTAAGAACACAAGGGTACAAGATAGACAAAAATTCCTGGGACCCCACAATAATTAGCATGGGGATAGCCATGCACCTGGATACCCAACTGTGTCTCTCCTTCCCTTTTTCATGTTTAAAGCTTATATCAAATAGGAGGTTTTGATAGAATTTGCATGGAGTTTTAGGTTAATAAAAATTGAGAGTAAATTATTGATACTTTTTGTAGAACTAACTCTATTGACCTAAAAATAAGAAAAGATAATGACGTAATACATTTTTGGGTGAACCAAAATATCCCTTAATAGAAAATTAAAGACTAATTCTTCGATGTTGATATTTATTTAAGAGATTAACCTCTACAAAAGGAATGTCTGATCCTATAACTCTGTAAATACTTTCCACGACTAGAGAAACGATTCTAGTATTCAACAAATGGCACGTATAGACAAGGCTTTGGACCAGCCGAAATGAGCACATAGTCAAACATTAGGATAATTCTATTGCCATTTTTCTCTCTTCACATCTTCTCTTATTTCCAAAATTAGTTTTTAGAATTATTTTTTACATTTAGAAGTCTAATCTTCAAAATATAAAAAATAGGAATTCAAAGTGCAAAAAGGAAAAAAAAAAAGTAAATTGAATCACCCCAAACATCATTTAAGCTGAGAGCAAAGATAGAACTCCACGTAGTCCAAATAGTAACTTAGTGGACTAAATTGGGGACTTCCCATTTTCTGGGCCTCCTCAAATCACATGGAAACACACAGCTACCAAAACTTACCCACTTATTTTTTATATATTTGAACCCAACAAAAAACAATGCTTAAATTAAAAACATCACGAGTGCCCTCTTAGACTTACATCATAAGTAGTGCTTGCGCCTAGAATGTCTACACAGATTCATTCTTATCGAAATTCTATTTGTATTATGGTTTGGTTTTATATTACAACTCTTTTGCGACTGTCAAAATTGAGAAAAATAATAAATATATGCAATTGATGTGAGCACAAGATTGTGACGACTTCAAGATAAAAATAAAATAAAATAAACAATAATCTGAAGATCGAAATAAATAAAAGTAGAAGATGTTACAAAATAACCTGTCAAATAGAACTACAGACGATACATGCATTTCTTTTAGTTCTTACTCAGTAAATGCTGAATGACACATGTCACGAACGTGCCCATCCAAAACTCTTTCAACGTGTTGCTAAAGAACTCTCAAATGCTGCCTTCACCGATTAATAATACTAATATATATCAATGCTACAGTAAGAGTGAGGTAGCTATTTACTGAAAAAGAGATATAGCAAATGAGCAGCACCAAAGGTTACAATGTTGTTAACCAAGAAAACAATCCTTTGGGTCTCCAAATCAATTCCCTTTTACGTTTCTCCTCGCCTTTCCACTGCTTCTTTATCCACTGCTTATGAACGTGCCGAAGTATATATCCCTCTCCTCTCTTGATACAAAATTTGACTATATATTAATTGAAAGAGAAATGTTAGCAACAACATATTTATAGATATACTCTTTTGAACATTTTTATTGTAAGTTTTGCAGATTTTATTTAATTTGTGTTTTAATGAATGTGTTATAAAGTATGTTGTTAACACTTATCATTAACTCAATATACATAACAACATATGTTAAGAATTACTTTTTTTAAGGTGTAAATGAGTGTGAATATCATATGATATAAATTATCATGGGGAGTTGAAAATTAAATGTTGCAGGGTAGTAATGCAGTGGCAGAAGGAAGTAGTGAAAATGAGGCGATGAAGAGAGAGGATTTGTATGAAGTGAAACAAGAAGACCTGGCTATGAGTAATGATGCAGCTAGAGATGGTCCAACAAAAGCTGTGGAAGAGGCAGACATGGTGAGAGATACTGCCAAGGAGTCCATGGATGGAGCTTGAATAGCAGCTCAAGAAACTTCACAAAAGTTTAGAAACAATGACAACAAAGGTTGAAGACAAGAATTGAAGATTATTATATTAATTATATTCGGGGCTCAATTATATAGCTCCACCACTGATTTTCCAAGAAGAAAATCAGTCCTAATTAGAAATTCTGGATAGGATACGATATAGCTCTTTTTTATTGTTAATCCGACTGTTTAATTATACTTCATATGGTGTTCTATACTCTCTCAATGATGTTTTAGATGTTTTTCGTCTTAAAGTTTAATTCTGATCAACTTTTATTGATTCCTATAAATTGCTGATATATAAGTGATAAACCTCGATTCTAAAATGGAGGTAGATTGGGATGAAAAGAGAAAAGAGATAGAAAGAAAGAAAAAGATAAATCAAGAAAAGAGAAAATGGATAAGAGGAAAAGAGAAAAGGAGCAGGGAAGAAAAAGAATTTGTGGGTTTGAATCTCTCTTATAAAACTAATAACTATATAACTAATATTAAACGATAAAAGAGAATAAATAAATAAAATACTTGATGCGATAATTAAGGAATATAATCTAAAAAAAAAGAGAGAATAGAAAAACATTGTAGTAAAAATGAAATGAAATGAAAGATAAAGTAGATGACGATTATTTTCTATTTACATAATCTCTATTGAGATAAAAAAAATAATTAAAATTAGCATTAGAAATTATTAAGATAAGTGAAATTTTAATTTTAATTTAATTTTTTTAAATATATTATTAATATAAGTATTTATTATTTTTATTAATGACTAATCTTTATAAAATAATATCTAAAACACAGTATTTTACTTCTTAAAAAAAATTCTATTCACAAAAAGTTGAACAAAAGATTTTATTCAAGGAGTTTGAGTTTAGACTAAAATAATAGTATTTTCAAAATAAAGGGAAAAATAAAAAGGGATTTTTAATAAGAGTTGAACTTAAGATAAAATAATAAATCTCAAAAATACTTGATTTCTTTTATTAATTTTATAAACATTATTTCATAATTATCATTAGTTAGAAATTATTTTTTATGAATTATAAAAATTTATAAATTAAAATAAAATATTTAATATTTAATTTTGCATATATTATTATACTATAAAATTTTATCTTAATATAAATTAACAAAAAAATGTTCTTATTTATTATAA
>PYAF01005245.1:1028960-1054480 GCA_007407185.1 Glycine tomentella | reverse complement strand
TACTAAGGAACTAACCCAATTACTAAATGACTTCATTCACAAACATTAGAATTAAGCCAAACAAAGTCTTCCATTGACTTCCCCTTGCAAATGAAAACAAAGTTTTCCCTTGACCATTATTATTAAGTTCTCACTTTCCACAAGGTATAATAATTGTCGCTGCAATTATACATAAACATATAATAAGATTTAGTGATACAATTATTTTTGAAAAAAGATATCTAAGCATATGTACAACTCATAAGTATAGCTATACTTAGTTTCTTTGAGCATCTCTAATGAGAGACTTTTAAAGGGTTTCTAAAGTAAAGAAATTGGTTCTAAGAGTTTCTTTTCCATTGAAACAAATTTACGTAAAACAGTTTATTAAAAATAAGATTTATATCTTCTATAAGAGTTGATCGTGCCCAACATGTGTTTATAGTTTTGAAACTAAGCATGGTACTACTTTTGAAGTAAACCTTCAAATTTCAAACTGAGAACAAACTGCTTATAATTGAAGACATGCCTTGATCACTGCATAAGGAATGTGGTGTTCTGTCAATGTTTCATGCATACATCAGAAACACACATTAAGAATTTAACTTCAGTGCTTAGACCTTTTCACTAGGTATGTTTACTTCTATTTTCATTTCCTGTTTTAATATTCTGTTTTCACTTTTAATTTACAAGTTTTTTTCACCATTTCCTGTACAAATATTTGAAAACAGAAAACAAATTGAAAACAAAGTGACCAGTTTTGTAAATTAAAAGTGGAAACAGAAAATAAAAATAGAAGTAAACGAGCCTTATCTTTTTTCCATATAAAGGAGCAGAAGTGTCAACTATTTCAAAGGACTGCTTCCATGCATTTGCCTTATTAGAAACATGTGATGAGTCTGTGCAGGTTCCATGACCTGGCAGAGTTTGATGAAGCTAAAAGAAGCTGCCGGAGATGCTTGGCCAGACATAACTAGCGGCGCCAGAAAAAGCAATGCTGAAACTTGCAATATGCAGTGGAAGCAAAGGGCAGCACCCTACAGAAAGCCACTGCAGAAATGCTGATGTCTGGGGAAGAATTCAGATGAACATTACAAAGAATTCCGGCTACAAGTCCTTCCATATCAGATGAATCCAATGTGTTCATCGGCATGCTCCCTCTCTTCTGTCAATGGATCTTCACAGTTTACATGCCAAGGCATATAATAAAGGCCTGTTACGAGAATAAGCATCTAAACCAGAATGAAAAACTCCCAACATGTAAAGGTGGTGTCGTATGTATTATACTAGTTCATTTCCCTTAAGCTCTATATTCTATTTACTTAGCCAGTTACTTCTGTTTTTGTGTGCCTTGGAATATAAGTATTCTATTATGCCACCCCTAAAATGGTGTTCCCCTATTCACCCTTGATTAGAATAAAATCTATTGCTTCTTTGACTAAATTCATGTATCTCTTTCAATTATTTATATACCTTGTTTGTGCTATGTTAATAAACTTCATAGATTCATTTGAGACTCAAAACCTATACTTTTTTTTTCATATCTGTTTCATTGGATGCATTCTTTTCACTTTTCCTTGAAAATCTCCACAATATAGCTGTAAGCTTTATTTTTATCACCAGTAAATATAATGGTATCCATTAGGGTAGTCTTAGTAGTTAGTAGTAGGGGGATTTTGGTAGTATGCACAATTCTAACCTTGTCGCCATTCTACAAAGAAAAGAAAAAACAGTAAATAAAATGGTATAGTAGCTCAAAAGGTTGACCAACATGTTCCTTCTCTGCCCCTGTCAATGATTGATATGCTTATATCACTGCAAAGCCATCACCCTTCTTCCTATTCATGAAAAGATACAGTTGAAGGTCATTCCCAAGTTCGTTGTGAAAAATAACGAAATTGTGAGAAAGCTTCCCACACACTCTAGAGACTTTAGTTATCCAACAGCGATAGGAGTGTAGGCCAATACAAACGAATAACTTAATCTAAAATCTCATAGGCCTAGGCAGTGATATGAAATTAAGCTTTCAAGTTCACTGACATTGACCAAACTTCCTTGCAAACTTACAGATTAAAGTTTGGTCTGCATAATTAGAATCTACATCTTTCCCACATTGTTACTTTAAATAACACGTTGTCCAAGTTAATTTGCATGAATGACTCAACATAACAACACCACCTGATGGCTATCAATCATTATCATTTTATTCATTACACCGAAGTTTATGTTACACTTGCAGGTTGCTGGATCAAAGCCTATCATGTCAGTCTTGAGATCACTGAAATTTCACAACAATGCAGGAGATATCATCAGTGCTTTTCCTGTTAACTGCTTCTTCAGTAAGGCGCTTTGCTGAAGACCGAGCATCCTTTATATTTCTGATACAATTAACTGCTTCTTGATTTGACATTACCTGGAATAATTTGAATAAACAGATTTTAATATTAGATAAATAACCACGTGTATCAAACATGACTTGTTGGTACCAAATAGGTTTGATTATTCATTTGGCCAATCTTTACGATTCAATCTCTATACCTAGAAATTATTTGTTTTAGTTCCTACACATACATTTTTAATCTGTTTTAGCCCTTGTCTTCTAAATTTGTAGAGACTAAAATCGATTAAAAAATGTATCTGTCAGGACAATCGAGTTAAAAAGTGTATGCATAGGAACTAAAACGGGCAGTTTCTAGATGTAGAGATTAAGACATAAAGATTATGAAGGTATAAGAACCAAATGAGTAATTAAATCAAACCAATATATACATAGATAGATAGATAGACAGACAGATAGTCATTAGGTGCTTGCATCATGCTTCATTTATCAAAACTGACCTTCCATAATCCATCACTGGCTAATATAACAAACTCTGCATCATCCTCTATAATCTCCAGAGTCACAAATGGCTCTGAACTCAAGTGTTTCTTCAAGCTTTTGTCACCAAATGCCCTTGACACTGCCAGCCGTCCATCAACACGAGGAACATCCCCTGAATTGATTACAAAAGCTGTATCTTAGCACTGAAACAAAGTCTATCATGCTCTAAGTAAACTTTTTAGAGCAAGCAACTTAACTAGATCAGGAAAGCATTGAGAATCATTAGCTCTCTGGGCTACAAATCCCACTACTGACCAACCTAGTGGAGCATTTTAATTAGATCAAGGAAAAATTCTATGCGTTTTAAATTATGTCATACCTGGAAACTTTGAAACAAAACCACCTCTATTTTTTATATCCTCATGTTCTGTGGTTGGCTCATGATCCACTGATAGTTGTTTGGCCACACCCTTCTTGCATAAGACAGCCCGAGAATCCCCAATGTTGGCTACTATTAACTTATGACAATTGACTAATATTGCTGTAACTGCAGTTGAACCCCCTCTACCTAATTCACCTGACATATCTAAAATATTAGAATCAGTTTTACTGTATGCTCTCTTGACAGCATCTGCAGGTTCTTTCCAGAAGTCAGGCTACACGAAACAAAAAGATGATTGAACTTCTATTAATAATCATATTCATTTAACTACAGTTAGCACTATGAATTTGTTAATTTGATTTTTTTAGAATATGCCTGAGAAGAATCTCCATTACAGTTCATGATTCACATAAAGCAGCTTACAGATTTTGTAATCAGCAAAAGCTAAGACCATGCATTACCTCTTGTAAGATATTATCAAACAAATGAGACCGCAAGTAATTAGGTACGTTGTGACCCGCATGGCCGTCAAATATTGCAAACAAACCCAATTCATTGCTATCTATTTCCCTAAATTGAGCCACAACGTAATCCTCCATGTCATGATATGATTTTCCTTTCACCAAATGAAAGCCATGAGTTATGTTATTTGACATCTTGCTCTTTCCTTTCCCTGAATCAGGGTCTGATGAACCCAAACCAACTTTTACCTGCAAGCAACATACTCATGTCAAATGACTATAGACTCATGCTATGGTCAAAAGGTCAAGTTGTTAAGCAAGAGGTTGATTGGTCTTCTCATACTAGTTTTATGAAGGTGCATTCAATTCTGAAGGTTGTAGGCCACATGTAAAGTAATATGTTCTGACTGGAGACACCGGTAGTGCCTTCCCACCCTCTGCACTAAATAACTAATTTCTTGTTTATAACATGACTGTTCATCACACTTTAGGTCAATAATGGGATTTGTATCAATTACATAGTTTTAAAATTTGGGTTTAGAGCTAACTAAACCCTATAAAACAAACTTGTGAGGATAACCTTCACCTCACTCATATATACTAGTTTGGCCATATCACTAGCCAGTGTAGGATCTCCAACACTCTCACATCAAAGACTGAAATGCAATTTGCAAGACCAGAAATTTGCAGGTAGTTCGATAGCAACCTGATAAGACCAACAACAACTGCAAAGAAAGACTCTGATAACCCCTTAGAATTTGAGCTTAGGGTCTAACTCAAACCTACAAAATCGGCTTGTGAGATAAGTTTATCCAAGTTTTATAAAGACTACATTGGTCATCATATCTCTAGTTGATGTAGGATCTCCAACACATAGAAATAGCTTTTACAACTTTCCTAGAAAAAAAGTTAGAAAGCTCTCTATTTCTTTTACCATAGCTTTTGCAAAATTCATTGAGGAAACCTTAGATTAATGACAAGGAACGGTTGGATCTTGATAACACACATAACCAAGTTCTGGAAGAAAGCACTCAACATCTTTGTTTTGTAACTTTTCTATACCATAGTAAAGTGGTGGGTGATACAAATGAGCAAAGATAGGAGTAACCTGGTTAGTTCTGTAATAAGCCCTCATTCATCACAATTCACACTGACACATGTTAAAACCAATTGAAGCATTTGACATAAAGTGTCTGGTAAATTTATCTCACCCCGGAAACAGATACATATCAGTTTTAGTGATATGTTTTCCCCACAGATCGGAGCTAGTTGAAAGATTCTAACTTTAGAATGCAGAAAAGTAATTGGAGACACCATCTTACTAGTCAAAAAGTCAATGATGGAAGACCAGGCACAGTGCATGGATTGGTATAACAACCACAAAAGGCATACAAGAAAACTAGTGGAGTTGATTAAATTTAACAATACAAGCAATCCACTGAATGGATTGGTGAAGATTAATACCAACAAATGAAGATCTACATCATTTCTCTATTTATGAATACAAAAACAAGAAAAATGTTATCCAAGTCCAACCATGAATCATTTTTCTCCAAAACAACAAAAGGGAGTGCTCCATACCTTCATCTTTTGAAGGATTTCTCTGGTAGTCATAGCTGAGTTCCTTGATTTGAAGAAAAGAAAAGGAAAAGAAGGCAAAACAGAAGAGAAAGATGAGTGACTGCGCTCTATGCTGATGAGGATTGAAAATAGTGGCGTTGACAGACAGGTCTGAAAAGGACAAGTCCACCTTCTTTGGTTTTTTGATAACTACTAAAACTGTTATTTAACTTTGCAGTTTACATCCCTTATGGAAAAAAAATCAGATTTGGTTTCTTTTCTCACATTTAGTGTGTAGATCTCATAGTACTACATATTGAAGATTTTTTTTAAGATCTGTAAAATTTTTTCTTTTTAGTAGGAAATTTTAAATTGAAATTTTAGATAATTTTAATGAATCTCATATAGATTTTACTTTTAAATATTTTAAATTTAATTTAATTAATTATAATTAATAAAGCATGAAAAAATATATAAATATTAATAAAATATGTAATTAATTTTAAATAATTAATTTTAACTTTTAATTTCATTTTTTTTATTTTTTTCGTTCTGTCACATAAAAACAATTTTTTTGAAACTTCATATAGATCTTTAGAATTTTTGAAAAAAAATCGAATCTCCACATGAAGATTAATTTCTCCTTTAGTAATGGATTAGAAAAAAGAAAGATTTTTAACTCTCTCCAAGATCGAGCATTAAAGTTACTCTTATATTCTTATTATATCATGTGTTTTGATTATGAATAGCTAGGCCTCCAAGTGGAATAGAGTAAAATTTTAAGGTTTAAATAAGTTTTTCTTTACTATACTTTAAATAAGTTTTTCTTTACTATACTTTGGCTTTATCCTTAACTTTAAACATTTGACCTTTTTATGTTTTATAATTTTATTTTGTTCAAGTATTAGTCCTTCTTGTTTTATTCTGTTTAAATTTTAATATTTTTATTTCTCTTAGTTGCCTCTCGAAGAATAAATTCGGTGGCATATTATTGGTGGTGGAAATTAATAGCTAAATAAAATAAAATTATAAAAACATTTTTTTTAAAAAAGTATTAAAATTAAGATCACAATTAAAATAACTTAGAATCCAAAAATATATTCAAAAACAAAATTTAAATATAAGTATTTAAGTAGTTTTCTAAAATTTATATGTTTTAAAATATAAAATAATTCTAAGATAAAATGTATTCTTTTTTTTTAAAGAAAGATAAAATTTATTCTTAAAATATATATTTGTATTTTTTAACTTTATGTTTTTAATTTTCTTTTTTTCTTCAACTAGAGGAGTATTCATTAGGTAAGTTATAATTATAAGAAGTACTCACTCATTCAATTAATAACTGTGCTAAGTTTTTAAAACTTAAATAAATTTTAAAATAAATAAAATCAAAACTTGTTTATAGTAAATTTTAATTTTAAAGTTTTTTGATAGAATTTTAAATTTAAAGTTAAAACTAGATGTAAATAACCTTTTTTATTCATAGTTTTTGTTTTTTCTATTCATATGCAAATGACCTGAATTCATATATATAGTATATCTTAAATAGTATTTTGTGTGTGTGTGTGTGTGTGTGTGTGTGAATTCATATATATAGTATTTTGTGTGTGTGTGTGTGTGTGTGTGTGTGTGTGTGTGTGGATAACAAATTTTGGAATATGAATCTGTTTGGGTTGGATAGCAAATTTAGAAATATGAATCTGTCCTATATTAGTGGTCCCAAAAGTCAATTATCTGAGTTGGGCCCATGAGTTCTGCCACAGAAACCCAAAATAGAGACTAGGATTTTTCAAAGTGCTGCTTGTCCCTTTGGCATTGTTTCCTTATACAAAGAAAGTTACACTACTCTCTGATGACCACACCATTCCTTTGGTCTTCTTCTGGGAAAAGACTGCAGTACTGCTACTGCATTTCTTCTATTTTTTCTAATCTTCTCACTTTCCTTTTACCTTGCCTTTTCCTTTTCTTTTCTTTTTTGCTTTGTCTAAATAGTGATGGGTTTTTGGGACTCTTTCCTTTACAATAATAACAAAAACGCTAGTTGACAAAAGATTAGTGTGTGGTTCATTGTACTAGGGATAAACAAAGATTAATTTGTACCAACAATCATTAACTAACACGCATGTGTTCATAGAGTATTAATTAAGGAAACAGAAATTAAAAATTAAAATATTTAATATCTTAAAAACATAAAATTATGAAAATTATTAGGAAGGTACTGCAAAAAGAATTAGGATTATTCTTTTTTTATAAATAGAAATATTGCATTTACGGATCATAACTCGTTTACAAATTCCTCAGCAGCCGCGCAAAGATTGGTTGATATGATTGCAAAGCAATAACAGCGGTTTGTTAATTTGTCCACTATTTAATACCTATATACATTGTTGTCTGTAGTTCACTTTGATCACTACCACAAGCTCTTCTCATTAAGCATGGCTATATATACTTGAAGCGGCACTACTGCTATATATGTTTTTAGCCGAAGCTATTGTTGATTTTACGCTAAAGAATTAAACCAAATATCATGTGCTTCATTCTATCCAACAGTTAGGAATGAAAGTAGGTCAAATCTATCATACATAATTTCATTTTGGTCTTATAAATTTATTTAATTAATAATATTATAATTAATGTAATATACATATTTCTTTTATTATATTATTATATACATAGATAGGTTGGTCTAATAGGGTTTTTTTAAGCCTAATCCTAGTCTATTTAAATAAATAGGGTTTTTTAAAAGTTTAAATCTGACCTATTTATTAAACAGTGTAGGACAGATCATATTTAAAATAAATCAAACTATAAGTCCCTATTTAAGGTTTGACTTATTTTCATCTTTACCTGCAACCAGTTACATGTGGAAAGCATCAAAACCAGTTCCCAAAAGTACATAAATCACACACTGCATCTTATCCAAGTTATCGATTGATTTGGAAAAATTCATAATCCATTCGGAGGTTCGACCGAATCCACTTTCTGGCTTGCTTGTTTCTTAAGAAATTCGATATCAAAATCCCTACGTTCTTCATATGATATAATCTAACATGTCCTATGTATACACACATTTACTGAGAAATATATATTGAGCCCAGAATTAAATTGCACCCATGAGATACGCTATCTAATCAAGTCATATATACTTAATATAAAGTTTAATTAGAAGATATAAGATTCATCTAGTGATGAAAAAAAAAAGGAAAGAAAACAAAGGTTACAAATTTAAATTCGTCGGTTAACAAAAACTAATAATACTAATAACTAATATTTGTTTATAAAAAAAATTATTAAATTTGATTGTTTCAAGGAATGTGTGCAAATTTTGTGTTCCAAGCAAGGATCATTGGATTTTTCACATTGAATGAAAAAAAGAAACAGATGTGGGGATGTTTGAACAAGTTATAGAAGTAGCATGATAATGTAATAATATGTAAAGTCTTCCATACGTGTGTGTGGTCTTTAAAGGCCAGCAACCTCAGCCCATGTACTCGGACCCTGATTTCTGACAAGACTAACACACGCATATGCCCCACCAAAAAAAAAAAAAAAAAAACTAGTGATTCACCAAGAAAAATGCCGTATACAAATTAAGGTATATAAAAACTATATATATAGTTAGACACTTAATCAAACACATAAATGATACTAAGGGTCTAATTAATTTGGTTGAACAGATATGTGAATTGTTATAAATTTTTTATACATGTCTTTTATTCTTATGGATATAAAAATATTATATAAATGACTATAAAATAAAGTAAAAGTTATGGTTCAGTTTAAAACAAAGGATTCAGCAGTAAATGTCACCCAATTGGTGGACTATATTGAACGAGCAGCAGTTTTAGTTAATAATTTATTAAAATCTGATTAAATTACATGTTACTCTTTCAATAATTTGAAACCAGATCTTGGCCGCAGCCAGCATGTATCCGCAAAAAGATTCTTAGATATACATGATATAAATGTGCACGTTTAAATTGCAGTTTATATGCACATTCCCAACCATGGTTTGGAGATCGTAGTCACAAAAGGAGTTGTCTTTTGTGTGTGTATAGTCACACGATGGGGGAAAAAAAGTTAAAATTAGTTTTAATGGAAAAACAAGTATTTATTATATTAAAAATATAAATCCCATTCTTTAAATAATTTAAAGCATTATGCAAGTATATCAAAACCTTCATACCAAAGGCTCATAGACACACAAAGAGAAACTTAACAATCATACTCGAACATAATTTTAGATCCCACATCATGATTTGAGTAAAAGTAATTAAGGAACAATGCATTGTTATATTGAGGAAAATGCTAATCAATGCATTAAAAAATATTATTAATACATAATTCCCACTATAATTTTCAATACATTCCTAAAATGATTCTCAATTAAAAAAAGTCAATTTTATTTCTTAATCAATACCCTGATAAAAATACTAGAAACACAAAATTCATTCTTTTTTTTTTAGTAATTTAAGATACATTATTTTTACATATATGTATTTTTCATATAGAAGACAATATAAAATTATTATGAATTGATTAAACTCTTATTCTAAATATTTAACATAGTCAAGACATTAACTCAAAATTACTAATTAAACCAAAATAATTTGATATAAGTTGGTTTTCATGTTCAATGTTAATATTTAATAAAGTATGTGAAAAATTTTCCCACTAGTGCACATGAATACTTAAAAAAATCCTTAACAATTATAGTTAAGTTTGAACTTAATTTTGGGTCCACATTATGACTTAAGCAAAAGTTTAAAAAAAGTTTACTTTTTCTTTTGGGCCTATGATTTGCAAACTATAATGCAAATAAACTTTTTTTTTTAAAAGGAATAATGCATATACACTAATAATCATTCTTACATAACACCAACCAAATCATATGAGCTTACTGGGGTTATCCTGTAATACTGTTGAATAAAAAAATATTGAAAATCTTAATATTAACAACCATGGCTTAATAAACTAATCAAAAAAATTAATTGCGTTAAATGATTAGTGTGACTTTTCATAATTTTTCTTCAATCGTACAATGATGACTCAGTATCTAAAATGTTTTTTAAAAAAAATGATTGTAAGCCAGCATGAAAAACTTTATGTCTAATTGAACTAGAAGAAACAAACAAATGATCATTAATCAAGTCTCATTAAGTGGAAGACAGAAGAAACACAAGATAGAAAGTGAAAAGCCAACACATGAAAAGGGAACACAAGTAGTAACTTTTTCCTAGATACAAATTCTCATCTTTCAATTTTCATTTTTTTTCCCCCTACTAAAAAACTCACCTTTTTCTCCACCTCAATTCACTCCAAAAAGGTTTCCATGACATCCGGGTACATACCTCCTTCTGAATTCCTATACTCCACACCTTCTTGGTGGTGGTGGTGGTGGTGGTGTTGATCCATTGAAGTGGATGAAGATGATGAGGCCACTCTTGCAGGAAGAGTGAAGCTCCTCTTAAACTTGTCCATTTTCCTTGCATCATCTTGGTGGCTATCCAAGCTCAAGAACTCATTTGGGTTGGCTCCACCACTAGCATTTTGCATGTTGGAGCCTTCTGAGTTGGAGTTTTGGCCAATAGTGTGATGCTGATTCTGATCACCAGGTTTGTTCCCCAAGCTCTCAGGATTGAACAAGAGCTTAGCATCATCAGTTCTTCCAGTGAGAGCATTGAAGAAAGACAATCCATTGGGCCACTTTATGTCGTTTTCATGCTCCCCCATCATGTCCTCGATTCTTGCACCCTCAGGTGATGCATGAGGCATGAGGAACATGTGTGCCTCATCTTTTGGAAACCCAAGCCTAGCTGCATGTTGTTGAAAATTGGGTGAGGATAGCATGGAAGTGGCTGAAGTCAGTGGTCTCTGACCCCAGTTGAAGAGTGGAGGAGGTGGCCTAATTGGAATATTGGTGGATGGTTTTGAAGGAACAGAAGTTGATGAGGAAGTGTTCCTTGTTGAAGAGAAGAGTTGAGAGAGGTAGAAACCAGATTGGTAGCCAAGGGATTCAAAAGTGTGTCTCATTCTAAGCACAAAATGGAGGTCTTCAGGAATCTGAAAATAGAACCAAAAATATCAAACATTTGATATTTTTTTGCGTCAGATTCTAATATCCAATTAATATCCATAAAAAGTATACAAAACTAGTGAATATAACTTTTAAAATCACCATATCAAATAAGTAAACTTAAAATGAGTAAAAATGATTTTTTGGGGGAGAAAAAGTGATACTTATTAATTAACTCACAATCTTGCAAGAACCAAGTTGGAGAAGGCCATGTCCAGCTTGAATAACAGCTATGGTCTGGTCATCATGGAACAAAAGCAAATAAAATTGGGATGAAAAATCTTAAAAAGAAATCTCAAGAAGACCAATAATAACAAAAGCCAAACAAAGCCAACAATGATTCTGTTACTGACCTGAATGCCTGACTCAAACTGGTCTGTCCATTCAGGAGGAAGCTGCAATCAATGGCATCACAAAAAGGAGGTGGAGTCAATCAATCAACAAACAAACAGCCACACATAACCACCAGAAAAAAACAAAACATAACACTGGTTGAAATACAACACATATCATTGCCCAAATCCACCTCTATATTTAGATTTATATATATTATTAATAAACAAAAAAGGAAGAGAAGTAGAAGGGTAAGAGTTGAGAATGTGCACACATACAGCATCAAAGGAGCTCTGCCAGTAGTTGGAGATATTTGGTTCACATTCTGTGGGCTCTTTAAAGACCCACTTGTGGCACTTATCAGATGCAACTTTCCCCATCAACCTGTTCCCAAAATCCAATTCCCACCCAATCAGAGCACTGTTCAGATGTGCATAAGTAACTTAACTCCCTAGTCCCTCCACAGGGTATTGGATATTGAACAAGATTCACAAAGAGAGAGAGAGAATAAAAAGAAAGTGATAGAGAAAGAAAGAGAGAGAGAACAAAACCACAACATAACAAAACACCTACCCAGTACCCACCCTTCTCCATAATTATACAACTGAATGGACATTTTGCTGAAGGCCTTTCTGACAGGATCCTCTCCATCAATATCTTCCAGACATCCTGAACCTCTTCCTCGGCAAAACCCATCTTCCCACATCAACATCCTTCAGAAAAAAAGAAAGAAAAAAAACACACGTCAACGACAAATATATACAACAAACCAAAACCTTAAAAAAGAAAAGTATACAATAGTCACACCGAGGATCAAAACTAAGTAGTCCTCATGCATCTGTCTCAACCCCTATCACTAGGCCGATCCTAGCGGTTTGAAACCTTAAAATAAATAGCTACCAAATTAAATTACAACATGAATAGCTATAGAGAGACTTACAAGCTTCCGTTATCATCTCCAATCTTGCAGCCATTGCCACCTCGGACTCTCCTGTAAGAAATGGACAAGACCCAGTTGAGGTAAGAGGTTATTGGTTGAAGTTACAGTTAAGAAACAGAAAGAGAGACCAAAGGAGTATAGATCAGTTGGTTGAACAGAGTGTGGATACTGTATATTGCTGATACCTGTCTTCAATTTTTACGGATTAAAAGGAAAAAAGAAAAGAAAAACATAGATAGCATACGGGCGAGGACGAATGGTCCAGAAGACAGAGTAAGTCCAGTCTGAGTTGAGACAGACTCTTCTGAGGGTCTCATGAAGGGCCATCATCCCAACAGCTTCTTTGCTCCTGTCTGATGCTCCAGAGCCCACCATCTCTCTCTCTATCTCAATATCTCTCTCACTATACACCTTTTTTTTTTCCTTTTACTTCACAACCACACACACACATACACACAAACACAAACACTTTTTTTTCTCTCTTGGTCTTCTTTCTATAGTATTTGAAACACCTCTTCTACAATGCTTTGCTTCACAACCACATAGAAGACCGATTCTCCAGGTCTCTCTGGAGTTGCGATGATGTTTGTTTGTTTGTTTTCTTGTTTATTTTATTTATTTGGGTAAGGACTAAGGGCTCTTTATCTTATTCTCTCTCACACACACACATTTACTCACTCACTCACTTGGCTTTTTGTTTGAACCTGAGAGAGGAGGTTTTGGTTTGGTTGGTTGGTTTATTACTTTGACACAAAGCGGTAAAAGAGGAGCGAAGGACAGGTGCTTTGCGTAGTAGTAAGTATGTGTGTGAGTGTGTGTTTCTAATGGAGTAAGTTTTTAACCATGAAAAAACTGTGGGGACAGCTTTTATCTTCTTTCCCTGTCTCTTACTCTGTCTTTTTTTACAGACAATACAACAAAGAGGAAAGTGAAACAAAAATTAAGAAAACAGGGTTATCTGGTGGCCTATTTCACATTTTTTACAAAATCATATACTACTTATCTATGGTGCTTTCACATTATTTGCATATTTTTTATTGAATAGTAATACAAATCCAGACCTTAATATAAACAAAAATAACTAAATGTTGATTAAGAAAACAAGTTAATGTCTTAGAGCGTGCTTGATTTCAGATTAGATTTTAAGCTCAATCTACACATAGTAGGTTGCCTCAACCTAAAGAAATGTATTAATCAAACGTGCGTGTTCGATTTCATGGTAAACTTTCTTAAAGCCCATATTTATGCCAAAAAAAACTACAACAATTTCAAGTAGCTTGGCTATTACTTTGAAGATTAAATCAACTTTTTTAACACACCACTTAACCAATCATGCTATGCGGGTCAATCGAAGTCAACACCACTCTCAAATGGAAGATTCTTACAAATTACATTACATCTATGACCAGTAAATACATATCTTGTCACAGAGTTAAGTTATCATGTTGCTATGCTAAAATATGGTAACATTACCTTTAAGAGGTATTGAACCATGTCAAGGAATCTAGTACATCTCAAACTCTTATAAGTGCAATTAATGTCACAGTGCTAGGTAAACATTTATTACATTTTACAACTCTAGTCAAATGACTATTGACTTAAGCATCGAATGTTAATGTGTTTGATATATGTACTCATCTCATATCCATAGTATTTTAATCGCATTGAACTGCATCATTATTCATACACATTATAGTTTAAATCTCAATCAACAACAAACACGTCACTCGTAATAGTCAAGAATTTAATTAAAGTTAGAAATCCTCGAATTTAAAATCTTACTTAAAAATATTTAAACTTAAACTAAAAAATGTCTTAATTAAATAAAAAAATTACAGTCCTTACGCACTCGTACCTAACACATTTAAATGACTATTTAGGCTATGTTTGAAATGCGCTTGTCAAAGGATAAAAAATATATTTTACCAAATTTAAAGAGACAATACTAAAATGCTGATTATACAACCACACCTACGTAAATAGCATTCTAGTTGTCTTTTCCATTTTGTAAAGGAAACCTAACTTTGAATATTTGATAGCTTGGCTGTGGAAGTTAAATACTTTAGAACAAGAAGATTTGAAGTTGAAAATCGAAAAAGACAAATGGAAGTTATAAACATTTACACATTTCAATTTTTTTTACTTTTATAACTTTAACCCTTGATAAATTAATTCCCAAATTCATTACTAACCTCGTCCCTAAATTCATTACTAATTAACCTCACCTAACATGCACGTATCAAGGGGCGAAATCGTATCCCGCAGTCATTTTCCTCAGGGGAGCTAAATATAAAAATAAAAATAGAGGTTTATTTACATTTTTAGTCTCTCAAATTAGGGATTTATTTTTTTAGTTCTCAAAATAAAATAAAAATAACTTTTTATTCCCTCAAATTAAAAAAAAAATATTTTTAATCCTTCGGTCAGAATTCGAGAGACTAAAAAATGTATTTTAATTTGAAAAAAAAAAACTAAAAAAATAGACCTCCAATTTAAAAGATTAAAAACATAATTAAGCCTAAAAATATATATTCAAAATTTAATATCTCAAATACATGACCAATATATAACTTTATAATGATCTGTTTCTTTTCATCTGCTCATTTCTAAAAGAAATTTATTTATTTGTCTATTTAAAAATTTGAAATAATGTTTTTATATTTTTAGTTGTTTCATTATCACTATCTAATTTTTAAATAGTTTTTATATTTATTGTTTCAAACTGAACAAACACAAGTTCAGTCCATGAAAGATGATTTAATTCAACCGAAAATGCTAGTTGAAGACCCTTGAAGACAATTGGGTTGAAGTCCATGACAAGACCCAGTTACAAGCTGAATTTGATACACCTAATTAGTGCATTCGAACATGCTTCAATCAGGAGTAAATTAATAATATGTTACTCTCAAATGGGTAATAAAAAATTCAACAAGAAAGAAAAAAAAAGAATATCCTTATAAATAAATCTTACGTTTCTCAACTACACATTAATTTAATTATGACATTTATTGTCATTCTACTAAAATATCTACTCACTTAAGCAGTGATGTATCCAAAAAAAAAAAATCAATTGGAGCAAAAAATAGTTTAATGTTTTTTGAATAAAAAATTATATAAACTTTATTAAAAATGCTATATAAAAATAAAAACAGTAAAATTTAAAAGGATAAAATTAATATCAATTTATTCTTTCTTTTATCTTTTACAATTATCCACATTCATTTTATTAAAAAAATTATCTTTGTAAGAATAATATCTATTTTTTTAAGAGACAAAAAATATATTTATTCAATATATTCAATTAAAAAAATTTACCTTGTGAGAATAATTGCCCCAGTATCTATAATGTAGATCCACCATTGCACTTAAACGTTACAGTGTTTTTGCATGTACCCTAACTTTTTACTATTGATCTCAAATGTGATGGAAAGGAAAACCTCTCACGCTAATATCTCAAACCTCAATTAAAACTAACGTCAAACGTCTTAAACTACATCACTTATGATAAATCACAAAAATAACGATTGTATTAAGAAATAATAATCTTAATATAAACAAATTTATTAATTATATTTCTTAACATGTGTATCGTCTTATAGCGTAATAATGAAAAGAAATAAATAGATTAACTTATATAAGTTCAGAATTAAAAATAAAATATACTATTTTATTGAGGTAAACTAGAATAAAAAAAGTCAAATGAACGTTGAAAAAAAATGAATACCTAAACGTCAAATGAAAATTGAAAATTTAATTTTGATTTCTTAAAAAAAATTTGCTTTTATATTTTTAACCATTTATAAACTGAATCCTAAACTTGTTCTTGACCTCATGATAGCACATGTGTGTAAAGGGGTAGCCATTTTCCTTGGAAGGAGTAAAATATAAAGATGAAAATATACATTTAAAAATCAATAAATTAAATTAACCAATATTTAAGAAATACAAATAATTGATATTTATATTAAATATAAATTAAACATTTCATTGTAAGTCATAATTAATTAATGTGATATAATACCATTTTAGAAGTGAGCTAGTCTTTTTTTAATTTCTTTTTGAATCAAGTATTATTTTTTCTTAAAAAAGTAAGGAGGTCATAAAAATTATGTATTTACTTACGGAAAAATATGTAAATAATCATAAAATTTTATTATTTATCCAAATATTTATCTAAATACTCATTTTTTTCAGGATATAAATTATCTTTGGACAACATGATTTTTCAACGCGTTTATTTTTATTAAGAAGGGAAATTGGCAATGTTTCATATAAATAATTAATTGTGTTAAAATTAATTTTTATTAAATAATTAATTATTATATGGTTTAAAATCTGTTGGAATTAGGGTTTTGAGTTAAAATGATGCATTTTCTGTGTAGAAAGTGATGAAATTGTAAGTGGTGAAATTGTATTATATTTATAAAATATTATACAAATACACTAAGTGCTAATTTCTTTTTATGAAGAAAAAAATTCAAATTATGGCTCTCATTTCAACACCGTCCATATATTGGCTCTCATTTCAAACCCATCCAAATAAGGAAGCAAGAGTAAGGATGGAACAATATATTCTTAATTTCTTTTTTTACTTAAATATGATTGAGGTCCCTAGTAAATCAAATTTTTATTTTGGGTCTCTAGTCAATTCTTTCGTTGCATTGAATTTTTGATATATTAAAATTTTAATTTTAATTTTTTGTTGTCAGTTAAGTGATAATATAATATTATTTTTTATTGATATATATTGGGAAGATATATTATTGAGATAAAATAAAAAAGATAAATAGAAAGGGACATACATATAAGAAAATTAAGTACTCATACAAAGATAAAAAGATAAGTAGTTTGAGATGGTTTGAAAAGACTTTTTTGGCTAGTTGTAAGAGTAGTTTGTGAAATACACATCCAAAGAAAAGAAGATAAAATATTAAGAATATTTACCTGATATAGTACAAAGAGTGGGAGTCTCATTTTTAACACCAAAAATGTTTGCTAGCCATTTATTATCAACTAACTTCTAATTCACTAGATGACCATCGACTTATGTGGATCAATGGATTCTAGTTTATCTCAGTGTTAAAGATGATTGAAGACTAAAATAGTCATTTTTAATGGCTAACAACTAAAAGAATCATTTATGACGGCTAATGACTAGTTCTATCGAGTGACAGCTAACACATAAGAGTTGAATTACTCATATTTCATGGAAGGCCAGGTCTATAGAAGTATTTGAACATGGAAGATAGTTGTGAGCAATTTTTCCAAGGTCAAATACATGTGGATCCATGATTCCTAAAAAATATGAGAAGTTGAAAAATAATTATTATTGTTTGCAACAACTCTAGGAAATATGGGGCCACAGTTTCAACAAAAGTCAACAACTCTAGGAAATGTGGGGCCACAATTTCAACAGAAGTCAACAACTGAGGATGTTAAAATCATGTAATTCATGATCTCATAAAATCTAGGTTCATGGGTAGTAATTAAGAAACAATTGACGTACCTTGTAAACCTTCGACGCTTGCTTAGAAAACTCTACAAATAGGAAAAACTCATATTGAAAAAGGAACCACGAACAAATCAATCAAATTACTCTTTTCCAATCATTTATCTTTTATTTATCCTTTATTTATAGTTTTCCCTTTATCATTTATAGCTTTCCTTTACCTCTTTCATTAGTTACATATTTCATTTACCCTTTTAGCCATTTACAATTTTCTTTACTGTTTTTCTTTATAGCTTTCAATTGTTTACAATTTTCCTTTATCGTAATTTCACATAGGAGTAGCCTAGCATAGAAACTTCAGTTCATTAACTTCTAGAAAGCTCTTTGGAGTGCACTAGGAACCCAATTGAGGAACAAAATCCTTCCTAAAGTTAGTCACCTAAAGGGCATCGCTTGTTGGTAGTTAGCTAACACAACGATCAATCAATCAACATATTTTTCAAACCAACACTCACTCTCTACGTTGAGTGTTATAATTTATATTAGAGGTAGATTTATAATTTAAAGTATAAAATTAAAGTGTAATCTAATTTGGTAAAATTTGAATATAATATTAAATTTAATTTAACTCAATTAAAAGTAATTTACATTAGATCAAATTGTAATGACAAATATTACAAGAAAAATGATTGAATTGTGATTTTAAAAATTTTTAAATCTTTTTTATGAAAAACAAAGTCACCATATGAAGATGGACTTTGTAAGAAAGATAACAAATAAAATTTTCATCATAAGATTTTCATTCCACCAAACACGATACTCATAAGATTTTGATCTTTCTATATTTAAACATCTTAAAGGACTTTGTGCATTTTTACTAGCAATGACATTGCTTCTTAGTTCTTATAGCTAGATACTTTCATTAATTATCTCAAAATAATGGGCAGATAGTCCTTTTCATATTTGAATGTGTAGAGCATTGATATATCTGTTTCTAACAGATGAAAATTCAAATTTTTGTCCCTGTAAGTCTAAAAAGTGCGACAAATTCATCATTCTGTTAACTTCTGTCAGTTACCATTAATGAAAGTACCTACATAACACACATGGACGAAAATGTCACAAAAATAATTGTCAACATGACTGTTGATTATATTTTGGACGAAAATTCTAGTAAGTTACAATTGGACTAAAATGACAGTAATTTTCTATTGACCTAAATGTCACTAAGTTACCATTGGACCAAAATGTTGGTAATTTTCAATTGGACTAAAATGTCAATAATTTTTTATTAGACCAAAATATCAATAATTATTTTTGGCGAAAAAATGTCAGTACGTTTCCATTGGACCAAAATATCATTAAGGGAAAATCTTTCCTCTTTTTTATCGTTACAAATATAATAATAACAATATAATAATCACTTAAAAAATAGGAAAACAAACATAAATTAAAAAAAAACATAATAATAACCCTAAAATCGTAAAAGGGTGAGGAGTTAGGACATCCACGACTTTCTGTAGGGATAGCCTCACCTCACTCGTTTCCCCATGGTCGCTTTGTGCATTGTCTTCCCAACGGGGATGGAAACACTTTCACGTGATTTGTGTGTGGTAGATGCGTTCATTATTGCAAGTTTCCAAACACACCTTACTGATTATTACTCTAATACCCAATGCAAAGGATAACCACGACAAATTTGGCAATGCCAGAGAATCTTTACTGGTCAAAGGTGCAGGGGTGGACTCTGATACCTAGTTCGGATTAGAAAAGTATTTTTTTATCAACTTATTTATAATTTGAGAAAGAGAGAATAGATAAATGGTTAATTTGATAAGTGGATTTTATGCTTAGTTCGGAATAGAAAAATGTTTTTTTAGGCAACTTATTTATAATTTGAGAGAAAAGGAGAGAATAGATAAATGATTAATTTGATTAATATATATTCGATGGTCATATGATAATGTTTATACATCAACTCGAGCTTTTATTTAAGGGATTATTATAGTTTTGTTGTACGGCTAAAAACTGAAAAAGGGTATGTCACCATAGTGGCAGCTTCTTCCATCTTGTGTACATTGACAAACCAATCTTCCCAATTAAGGCAAATGAAAACGCAGTGCTATCCTTAGACCTTAGTCATGGGATGCATTCTTTATTAATCTTCCCAAGTAGATATATTAGAAATATTAACACTTATCATCGGGACGAATGACTTGTATAAAATTGTTCCATTTTGAATGTGAATTTCAAATACACGGTCACATTAAATGTTTTAAAAAAAATACTTTTTTTTGTCATATGTCAAATACTCCCTATTCACTGGATTAAAAACAAATTTATCTGTTATGTATGATTGTTGTTAATCTATAAAAAAAAAAAGTACTTTGTTTCTGATAATAGTTTTATTCAATTTAAAATAAGATTGTTATTGGTGAAAATATCTATGATCTCTTAAAAAAAATTAATACCTGCCTATTGTTTTGTTTACTGAATACCTACCTAGTGTTATTTGGTCACTTGGGTAATCAAATAATTATTAGCTGAAATAATATGAAATATCATGGCATCAATGTCCAGATCAAAACTTTGCGTCTAGAGAAATCTTTTGCCATCAATGTTGTCAAGGAATCCTTTGATATCATGTACACTATAATATTCAGATATGGAATCTTTTATTTCTTACATCAACACTGCATGCAAAAACTCAAAAAGAAAAGGTTCTACTTTATTAGAACTTAATTATGAATTATGAATGCTTATTATTTTTCTTTATGGATGAAGGAAATCACATGGTCATCTTGATTCAAGATCATCATGTACTGACGTACATATATACTATATTTTCAAAATGATTTTTTTACTAATATTGTTAGGTTAATTACAGTAAAAATGCATTTGAATTCTTTGGACTTTCTTGCAGGATTCCTGAAACTTGAATTCTTTTACGGTGTTTATTACATGCGCCTCGGCATCGTGCGTAACTGTGAGAAATGGATGTATCATTATTAAAAAATTGATTTTTAATATCAGTTATTTTCGACTTTCAATATCAAATTTTTAATCGATGTTGAATGTCCTTATGACATCGATTTTGACCAAAATTCATCCACAAACTCACAAAATTCTCAATGTTCAACTGAAAATTCATTCAACGCAATTATCCAAATCCTCAAAAAATAAAAACTCAATACACATTAATTTAAAGACAATCACTTAGGAGTTGCACAAAAAAAAAGAGTGCAAAACAAAATAACTTAGGATGCGTTTGATTTCTATTTTTAGAAACTGGTTTTACCTTTCAAAATGCAACTAAATAAGGTTACTAGCAAGTGGAGAGTGGTATAAGGCACAAAACAAAATGTGCAATTGAACAAGATGAAAACATAAGACATGAGAAAACATCTCCTAATTATCTTTTTTAGTTTTTTTTAACATTTCTTTTGGAAGCAATTTCCATAGTTTAAAGACCTTGGACAATGAAATTGATTGTTCATTGCTGAGTAGTATGGAAGTGTTATAGAAAACAGATGTTAAGACCAAATGGGACCTTATTGTTGAATTTCTTTTTTGTGATACTTTCATTGTTGAGCGAGTATATAAAATTCTTGATAGCCTCAGTATTTGGAAATTTTGCGGTCCGTACAATTGATCAAGTTCAAGGTTTAAAACCAGTTTGATTTGGTCGGGTCAGAGCGAGAAATGAATCGAAGAATGTCTCAAAAGCGTGTTTCACCGCAGGGGATTGGTAAGGGTCCGTGGTTGGTGAAGTCGTATTCTTCCTCTACTTGGAGGACGAGCTTCTTGAAGACGAGGTGGTTCAAGTACATAGCGTGCACCACTAATGTGGTGAGGTTGTTGCCCACGCACACTGATCGCAAGGTCGCACTCGGTCAAATTAATACAAATTAAATGCAGTACTAGGAAGTGACTCCCAGGTCGTCTCTCAAGGATCAATTGTCTATGTTTAAGGGATTAAACGTGCAATTGGGGGGTTTTAGACAGAATGCCAGAAATTCTAAAAATAAAACAGAAATACCAAAATTAATTGCAGTGATTAAAACAAGTCAGACCCTTCGAACAGATTGCGCCTCTAATATCCTCGGTTCACGAAAGATAATCTGTCCTACTTAATCCTTATCAGTCCAGATTAATCTACTAAGCGAAGATTAACCTAAAACGTCATTACACGAATTAAGCAAACGTGAACCTCGTCAGGGCAAAGCTCTCAGGATTAAGCAACCTGAGATTACTGAATCAATCAACTCAGAATCATTAAGCATGATCCTAATTCGAAAACAATACAGAACAAAAGCCCAACAAGGAAGAACAAAGCATAATACGAATTGCAATACAGAGAACCTCCATTGAAGGTCTGCAATCTGTCCTAAGGTCCAACCCTAGGATTTAGCCTTCCATTAATTTGAAAATAGCAACAGAAACATAAATTGAAGCGAAACTGAACATTAAACGAAAACCTAAATGCTGAAAACGAAATAACCAGAACGAAACGAAACGAAATAGAATAGGCACTGAACAGAAAACGAAATTAGCAATTGTACTCTGAAATAGAAAATCACCAATGAAAGTGAAAACCTAAACAGAGTCACAGCAGAAAACGAAGCTAGAAACAGAGAAGAAGCAGAAAACGAAAATATTCTAAAAACCCTAAAACGAAAATAGTGTTGTGTATCTTCTCGTTATATCTGCATGGGCACAGTTTTCTAAATATGTAGAAACTGCCTCACAAACGAAAATGGGCCTTCCCTCACAAATTTGGCCCAGAAAATCACTAAAATAAAATAAAACGAAAATAAGCTGCTGATGTGGAAAATGATTCTGACGTGGCACTCCAATCTTCAAGTCCAAAAATTAATTCCAAGCCCATTTAATTATTAATCTGCCCTGAAAATAAAAATTGGAGTAATTAAACTTAAAATAATCCAAATTAATTAAAATCTGAATTATCGGTCTAATTAAGTCCGAAATGAGGAACAATGCAAAATATAAACGATTAAGCACAAGCTAGGGATTAAAATGAGTACAGAAAGATGAGTAAATAGTGATAAATAGTGGCTCATCACACACCACCATGTGTCCCACTGGCACATCAAACGATGGTGCTCTGTTCGCGGACATACGATCAGTGATGGGGATTGTGGTTGTCGATGTCGGGCCGATGAGGAGACGGAGAGGGGGTTGGATTCGCTATCAATGAGGCCATCGATGTCAGGGTGGGAGGATTTGAGCCAACCGAGGACGTGGTGGACACAAGCACAACGCTAGGAAAAAGAGAAAGAAATGGGGGCAACAATGAGGCTTAGGGTTGAGAGAGAGAGGGTACCAAGAAGTGAGCTTGCGAGGGACTTTTGTAAAAACCTCAACATTGGTTTTTAAAAAATCAATGTTGTCTAAGCACTTGCAACATCGATTTTCAAAAAATCGATGTTGAAATGAGAATTTTAACATCGATTTTTAAAAAATCGATGCAGTGAGTGTTTAGACAACATCGATTTTTTAAAAACCTATGTTAAAATTGTTATGGTAACATTGATGTTCCTAAAACTGATGTTAACGATGATATTTTATTTACAAAATATCATCGTGCTTTTGTTAACATTACTTTTCATAAAACCGATGTTAAAAACTTTTTTTAACAGTGCATCAATCTAAATCCTCTGTGTCTCTCTCCTCCTGTTGGACAACTCAGACCTCGATCAAGTTCCCACAACCATATTTTTGGTGAGCCCCACATTCGAATCGCTTAAACCATTTTTCTATAAATCCTAACCCTAATGCTTAAATATGTTGTTTTTTTAGGGACTTAAATATGTTGTTATGACCCAAAGAGAATAAATTTATTGCATCAACGTTTTCAAAGAAATTTGATTTGACAATTATAATTAGGATTTAACGCCTCTTAAGCAAAAAATAAAAATAAAACAAGAATTTTAATCATTAGTTAAAAACAGATTATATATATACATGTATATATTCTTTTTATAATTTTAAATATTAATTTTCTAATCATTGTATCTTTTATTTTCTTCAATAGATATCTTAGTTTAAAAGAGACATATCATTACAATGATAGCAATACCACCCAATGCCCTACTACTACAAAAGCATTATTTCACGACTTCAAATCTAAGACGGTTGCATTATAACCATCTTAAAAAGTTACGCGATGTCAAATTTACAAAATCATCTTTATATAGGATTTAGAATCGTCTTTGAATAGCATTTTTGTAGTAGTTTCCATATCAAATTGAATAAAATTATTTTAATTTAATCAATAATATCGATTTTATCTTAATATTTAGATAGAAATATTACTTTTGGATTTAAAATAAAAACATATTATTATTATTTATTTATTTATATATATTGGCATCATCAGATTGTATGTTAGTTTAATGCACTTAAATGTGATGTGCATCACAATCTCTGTTATGTGCACTTAAATTAATGTGATGACTAATAAAATATGAAGTCTGCGTTATTATTATAGTAGTTGAGAGTAGAGTATGATTAGTCATAATTTATATTATACTTTGCTTCAATCGATCAGTCTCTATTATATTCACTCTTTTTTTTTATTTAATAGTGTTAGTTAAGATAATTACATGTTGAAGCAAAACAAATTGTTCTTTGACAGGAATAGGATAGTTTATAAAATAAACCACCACTATATTTTCGAGATTTGTGATGTGAGCAAACTGGGTAGGAGCCAAAGTTTAATGTATAATAATATTCCTGGACTAAATCTTCTCGGATTTTCATTTATATCTAGTCTTTAAGTTAGCTTCTATATGGGACAAAATCAGCAACACATACGCATATGCATTAAATATGCATTAGCTCACAACATGAATTTCGACAAATCTTTCTTTTTGTGTGTTCGAAGTCTAGTCACAATTGTTGAATTTCGCGGTTGGCTCAAATAGTGATTCAAGTGGATTATATATATGTTCGGTTTGTCCTTTTCCAGACTAGAAAGTAATACAATTTATGTTTAAATTTTAATTAAAAATGCTATAAAATTAAAAAAGAAACTTAAATTTTTTATACTTTGCCAATATAAGATCGAGTACTTACATCCTCAATCAATAAAAAATCAGGATAAATATAACTTTTAAAATTATTATTGTTAAAGTAAAAGAAAAAAGTGATTAAACAGCTACATTGAGTTAAATAATTATATCAAACAGAGTTAGTTTGTACCATAAAAACAAAAGTTAATAAGAAAATATTAAGTTCAAAATTTGATTTTGAAATTTTACCAATACGTTAGATAAATATTGCTGTAAACTTATTAATATTATTAAGACTTAATTATTGTATACATTGATCTTAAATCAATCAAGTAACTTTTAAAAAGTCTAACTTAATTGACTGAATAAGTATGTGAATTGTTGTAAATTTTTTAATATTTAATTCCTACAAATAATAAAAAAACTCTCATAGTTTGTTATTGTTTTTTTTTAATAGATAGCTCTTTGCTTCTATATAAATTTTA
>PYAF01005245.1:1000320-1025213 GCA_007407185.1 Glycine tomentella | reverse complement strand
CATTTTTATTAAATAATTTTTTTTGAAAAAACACTTATTTTAACATTTCTTATTTTAAGTTTAAACAAATTGTTCCATTATGTTACATAGATAAGTGAAACAGTTTGTTTAAGCTATAATAGGTGCTAATCATGTGAATATATATTACATGTTATGTAAACAAAATTATGTTTATAATAATATTATAACATGCCTTTATATTTTTATTTACCATTTTGTTTATTATATATTAAAAAGATTATAATTAATATACTTTAATTATATAAAACTGAACATGTATCTTATATAATTATAGACATGTTAAAATACTAGCTAGTATTCAAATAAAACACAAGAAATAAAACTTTTCAAAATCATTTTTTGTGAATATTTAGAATGACGCGGGTATGCAGTGATTAACCAAATTTCAAATGTTGCTAGTCAAATTAGGATAGCAATTCAAAGTCCAACCAAATTTGAACTGTTCATTAATCAACATATACACCCTATTTTCCACACCGAATACAGATATATATATATATATATATATATATATATATATATATATATATATATATATGAAATTAATTTCTATCTTCATGCATGCATGCCAGCCTGAGATTGCGCTGTTTATATATGCATGCAAGGTTGTGATAAGGTGCAAACCAGCTTGAATGCATGCTTGATGACCATATTGACCAACACACACTGTTTGATAATAATTTGAATATGGAATTGGTTAGATTTTATTCTTGGGGGGAAAACGTGCATGATGATGAAATATTGATGCAAAACTTTAAACCCTTCATTCTTTGTGTGTGTATGAGACTTATTTTAGTCGTTAGGATGCATGATTGCATGCATACATGAGTCCAACAGGACCACCACTCTGTATAGAGTGTAACACGGTCTCCGCCATGATTCCATGAGAACGTGTCGCAAACTAGCAATGGATTTTATTACACAAAAAATAGTGGTTTCGAATTTGTATCAAATCGAGTGTTTTTAATCACATCAAATACGAACAAAGGACAAAAAGATGTTTTCATACGTATACTATATATCACTTTTTTTATTATCTAACTATATAAAAATGTTTGTCTAACTTAACGCTTAATATCTTTAGTTTATTAACATGTATTTATATTCACTCGTCCTTTATTCAACTAGTAAATATTGAATAACCCAATTTTCGGAAGCTTTTTGAGACCTTTCAAATATAAATAGGGATTTGAAAGTTGAAACACATAAAATGTTCACTTCCTCTGGCTGTATGAAACTTTGGGAAAAATTATAAAAGCAAATTATTATTCTTATAAAGTTATTTTAATAAATCATTTGGAAAAAATTATGAAAATGAGTTGTTTTTAACTTATTTCAACAAATGTTATAGTTAAACTTATGATATTAATCTTGTGTAAAAAAATTTATTAAATAAACATTTGATTAAATTTTTTATATTATGACGCTCTTAAACACCTCTTTAATAATATTTTATTTGTTTAGAACCCTAATAAAAATAGTATAAGGTCATCTTTGAATAAGAAAAGAGAATTAAGAAAGTAAAATAAATTATATTCCTCTCATAAGTTAAAATCATTTTATGTAATTAATTTATTATAAAAATCATCTCATTTAACTTCAAAGTTGATATACATAAATTAATTAATTTTAACTTACGTGAAAAATCTGATTTATTTTACTTTCTTGTTTTAATCTCCCATAAATACTTGTAGAATAATTTATCCATCGTATCCAACTCTACTACTACTATAAACGCGCTTCCACTTAAAATTTGTCCTTGAATTTCTATTCACTTATGTAAAATACTTTTTTTCTTTCAAAAAACACATTAATTTAATCTATGAACCTATCAAAATTATTGTAGATATTATATCATTTGGCTAGTTGATAATTACAAATTGTGGACCATGCTTGTAAGGCATCCTATGCGGCCTTAAAGCTGGTCCATGTTTCACCTTTCAGCAAATGGCAAAGATTTAGTGAAATGTTTTTTATCAGTGAAGATATTGACATATCTTCTTCTTTTTTTCCAGATTTTTTGGTCCTGAATTGAAGACCTTGGAGAGCCTGACCTATTTATTGACGATATAACCAAGCAATCCCCTGTGGACCAAGAAAAAACAAAAACAATCAATCCTCCAAAAAAGATGGGTTTTTATAATTTTATTTTGTACCTTTTGTTTCTGGGCTTTTGGAATGTACTTTTTAGAATCCAAATGTCCATAAAAAAGACTATAGAAAATGTTGATGTCGTTTTTTATAGACAGCTGAACAAATAATCATAATGATGTAGGATATGATTTCTTGCAGCTATGTTAGAATAGTGTTAAATTGTTAATAGACGTGATCTTTTTTCCTTTCACAATCAAAAGACATATTTTTTTCAGTAGTTTCCTACCTAGGCAATAGGGACTTGAAAAAAGCATTGAAATTAAACATAGTTTGTAATTCCTTTTTAGTCACGTAAAAGGTACAGCAACAGGGTAGGAAAAGAAAAAAAAGTGTAACACCTTATATTAATTACTACCTATTTGGCACCTGATTCAAAATTCTAGTTACATTAGGTGTAGTAAACGTCGTTATCACAGAGAAAGTAATTTCCAAACCACAGAATTTTACCAAAATGTTAGTACATGATAAGCAAAACTGTAAAAAGAGTAAATGGTAAAACATGGTGGTGACAAGAACTGGTAAAAAATTGTGATATCTATCAAGAAAGTCTATAACACAGAATGAGTAATTGACAATGAGATGCTATTGAGTCATCCATTCATAATCAAATTAAACAGCTTTCATAAATGAGCCACTGGGTTTTCTCTTATATAATTTTAGCACTTTTCAGACAAATCCTATTTGGATTAACAATAAATTTTGTTAAATCTAAAAGTGAGCTTGAGATTAAAAATAACACTCTCTTAGTTTGGTTTGGTTGAAAGGAAAGCATAAAAAATAACACCCACGTAAGCTTTTTTATACCCTTATAGGGTTCCAAAGATTAAAACATATACAGGATAATTTTATCAATATTCTTTAAATATTTAAAACCTAAGTTTTCTCTCTCTTTAAATTGTCTCGATATTGAAGTGGATCTAAAATAAGAGTAAAGGAGATTTTATTTTAATCTTTATATCTTTGGTCAAATATATCAATGTCCTTATATTTTCATATTGATGAATGTGGTCTCTAAACTTTTAAAAATATGTGGATTTAGTATCTCCTATTTAAAATATCTAAAAGTTCATTATTTTTTTCTTAAAGTTAAAAGGGACTAAATTTATATGTTTTATAAATTTCGAGGATTAAAACCATCAGTAAAATATTTACATAAATCTTTACCACATATGACCAAAACACATTTTTTTCCTTCTTGCATTGTCAAGTAAAAAGTGTGAGAAATATGAAGACAATAAGATGTTTAAAGTTTTAACAATGTGCCAATGACTTTTAAAATTGACATCTCCGAAATTATTAGTGACCACCTAAATGTTAAAGTCCAAAATCTATCTCTCTAAATATAAAAATGATATTAACTTAAATATGTTTTTAATTTCTATAAAATGAGCATGTTCTAATTTTATTTTTTTATAATTTTTTTCCATTCTTCTAAAATTTGAAATCAATGCCTTTTCTCTCTCTATAAAATAAACAAAATTTGATTTTGGCCATTGTGATATTTTTTTTAATTTTCAATTCCACCAAAATCTAATATCATTCTTTTTGTCTTTGTCGTTCATTTCAAGGTAAACAAATAACATTTACTTTAGGGGTCTAATTTTTTTTTAACAATATTGCATGTTAACATGATACCACATGTACTAGTAAATGCCGTATGAGATAATCATTTGATCTTTTATTAAACACAAACAATTAATGCTTGTCACTAGATCAAAACAATAATTTTAGCTATATGAGAGGTGATAATATTTTCTTTAAAGGACTAAAATCAAAACGTATTCCTTTTATACAACTTAAAACATATCTAAATAGCTGATATTTTATAAGAGAAAAACATGGAGCAATAGAGATTAAGTAAAGCAAAATGAGCTAGTATCTCGTAATTTAATGAATCAATATTCAAATTATCATTGGAAAATAATTTCCAACCTAACAAAGTAAAATTTTTATACTTAGTGTTCAATTATACTTCGAACAAAATATAAGATACTGTCGTTTTAAAACAAAAAGATAGAAGATACATATCTATTTGAAAACAAAATTAAAAAACTGAAATTTGGAAACATGTTTCTATAAAATGAAATTGTTTATCTTATGTGTGTATTAATTCACTGTAGAAACAATGAGTTACTATTTTGTGACTTAATATACAAAATCAATTTTAAATAAAGCAAATTTATACATTTTTTACTACAAATTTGACCACATGAATCTCTTAAAATTTCTATTACTACATAAATCTCTAAATTTACTTTTACAAAAATTTGGAGACTAAATTAATCTCTAAAACCAAATTTACAATGTCATAACTACTTATCGATCTATTTATATTTAAACCCTCTTTTATTCCTAATCATTGGCAATTATACACAAATCACGCCGAACCCAAACACACTCAACAACGAAAGAAGAGAGACAATATCAATCAGCAACAGATCTGTCCCTTAGACTACCAACTAACCCGAATCGTATTCATTCATTCATGGGTCAGTGAGTGACTTTGAATCGAATTCGAATGCCACATTCTGTTGCCAAATCTCGATTTGGGTGTTGCGGTTTCGCTTTCCTTTTTTTTTTTTTTCTCTCTTCTGCGAACGAAATCTCAGTGTCATTTCATTTTGTTGCAGAGTCAATTTTGCATCCTAACTTCCACCTAACAATTATTGCCCTGCTCCACCGAGCTCTCACATGCTTTGCTTTCAGTCCACAGTTTCACTGCATTGTGCCTCTGTTTTTTTTTTTTTTTTCAATTGTTTTGTTTATTAAGCTTTGATTTGATTCCGTCGTTTAGAATTTGAGTTGAAGCTGAATTGGGGTTGTTCAATTGTGTATAAAGTTTGGTTTTTTATTTGATTAATTCGTTTTGATGCTTACAAATACAGGTGCTGTTTTGAAATGTGGTACTTTTGAATGTGAATGTTTGGTTTTTGGTTTTATTTGAATTGGTGGAATTTGGAGAAGGTGGGGGGGGGGGGGGGGGGGGGGGGGGGGATTGGAGATGTGTGATTTTCACTATGGGTGTCTCTGAGTCCTCTTGTTCTTTTGTTTTTCAGGTGCTTGTGTTGTAGCCTGTGTGTGAGGCTCTAAGGAGTTGCTGTTGAGAATGGCCGATGTGGCAGGTCTAGTTGAGGCATCGGGATCGAGATTCAGCTCATTGGAGCTTATTGGGCAGGGATCATTCGGAGACGTCTATAAAGCGTAGGTGTTAGTTTCAGGACTGGTTTATTGAGCCCTGCAGAGTCAAACTAACTTTGCACATTGAGTTTAAATCATAGCAGTAATTGTATATGCACATTGCTTGTTCATTGGGTTAATGAATAGTTCTAGTGTAGGGCTTTCTTTCCTGTTGTTTCTGCAGGTGGAATAATGTTGAGAATAATTTTGTTAATAAAAAATCTTAAACTTGTTCTTTAGATGCTCATTCGATATCATATGATACTAAAATGCGTGAAATTTGTGATTTGATGCTAGTGTGAATAAAGAGCCCTTGATGGAAGCAAACATTTGATAAGCATTACTATAGAATGGGCAGGATGGAATTTTTGGATAATCTTTTATATTGAAAAAAAAAAAAATGTATGCAATGGTATCTTATCAAGGATAGTTTAAATTCTTTCTCTAGAATTTGGAAAAGAAGCATAAAGATTAGTCATAGTAGAGGGACCAAAAGTAAAATTTAGCCTCATTTTTAAGACCAAGTGTCTAATTGCATTTGTTTGTTACTTAAAATGACCTAGATCATGTGCATTTTTCTTTTTTGATAACTGATAAGTGGTGTTAAATATTACTATAATCACAACGGAAATGACCAAAGTTTTTACTATTAGATGAGGTTGGCTACATGAATTAGACAATGCCATTGTGCTCTGTCCAAAACTAATTCTTTACTCAGGCTATTTAATCCTACATACTTTTTAATTGAGGTTGGCTACATGAATTAGACAATGCCATTGTGATCTGTCCAAAACTAATTCTTTACTCGGGCTATTTAATCCTAGATACTTTTTAATTGTTTCACTTCAAGTCTTTCTCTGTCTATCTTTACCCTCTTATTTGGGCTATCCTCCATTTGATCAACTCTTATAATTGAAGTTTTTATTAATGTTCTAGTAATTTGTCCAAACCATGTTGCACTCTAACATGCATTTTACCAACTTTTCCTCTATATTGCCATTTCAAATTTCTCCATAATACATGAATTCCTGATTTTTTTTTTCCTTTCTATATAATGTCAAATCCAACACAGCATTTTCATCTATTCTACTCTTATGCTCTTGTTGGCATTTTATCACTGAAAATATACTATCATAAAGTATTGCTTGTCTTATGGCTATACGGTAAAGCTTTCCTTTTAGCTTAAGCTGGACACAAGTAAAACTTGAAGTATTCATCTGTTTCAATGTCTCTATTGCTTTGTATGATAGATGTAGGACACCTAACTATATTACTTGTGATATGGTATGATTCCCAAAGTTCACCTCGAAGCCTATGTTAGAGCACGTCTTGCTGAATTTTCATTTCATGTACTTCATTTTTGTTTCTACTTTAATGGAAACTTTGCGATTCCAAGGCTTTTCTCTAACTTTAGTTTACTATTTATTTCCTCTCTTGACTCTTCTGCTAGAATTATATCATGTACAAAAAAAATGTATTTGAGGCACTAGATCCTGGATATGTTGGGTATGAATGTCCAAACCAGGGTAAAGATCCAAGGGTTCAAAGTTGACCCTTCGTGTAAACTTATAGAACACACAGATGGTCTATCCATGTAATGTTACAAATATTGGACAAAGTTTAATGTTGGGTATCTATTGCCTAATTCTATCCTCTTCTTTGATCTAGGCTTGTCTTTGTTTATGTAAAAATTTGCAACAAAGCACAAGATAGACTGTTAATATAAAGAGAAGGATATATGTCCTTTTCAGATCAGTTTCACTTCTTTACTTTTCCATTATAATAACAATTCTTATGTTGGATTTTCATTTTCTTTTTGTGGTTGTTTGTATTTGTTTAGAATTTGAAGTGATATGTATAATCTAGAGCATGGCACACTGTGCATGAAATATATAATTAGAAAATTCATTGCTGGCTTCCTAACATGACACATCTAGTTCCAAGAGAGCTACACCTTGATGGCAGATATAGCTGGCCAAGCATGTATGTGTGCATGCTTTTGTTCTTATTGTTAGGCAGTAGTTAATAGTTGTGTTTAACTAACTACTTTTTTATGAACATGACCAGGTTATTGAAACTAAAATTCATAAGTCTTAAGTCATGATCATTGGAAATTCTTCTGTTTTACTTATTTGAGCTCTGTTTGGTTTCGTTACAGTCTCTGAGACTAGAATTTTACTGGCAAGGATCGAAGAAAATTTCTACTTTAGGAAGTTTGTGGATATTGTTCATATAATCAATAGACAAAAATAATAATAAAAGAATACATCTGAGGAATTTCCACAAGATTATTTGTTTTTTATTGTCAGTTATCATTATAACATAAAATAATATTATAAATGACATAGTCTAAAGAACTAGTTATTTTTCTCTGAATGTCTTTTATTTACTGTCCTAAGTTAGACACTTAGACATGGACAATGAGCTGTTTGTCTCTGTGTTGTACAATCTTATTTCCAGATTTGACAGGGAGCTCAACAAACTAGTCGCCATCAAAGTAATTGACTTGGAAGAATCGTAAGTCTGTTGTCCCCCTTCTATTATTTTCAAGAATGCTTGGACATATTAGGGGTGCTAACCAATTTTATAGCAATGAGAATCCTAAAATATGTTGAAAAGCATATTTCATTACATTATAAAAGATTGCCTGTCTATTAGAATTTTGGGACATAACACTGGAAAAATATCAGTTTCTCCTTTTTTCTTTCAATCCTTGATAAGCTCTTTGTACTAGGGGAGGGTTAAGTCTGAAGTCAGGTTGACTATTCCAGTTCACTTAATTCCATTGAAGATTTTGGTAGAAATAATACTAATAGAGGAGTATTTGGTAGATGAGTTTTCTCTCCCGTGATATTTCTGGCATTACTAATTGAATATGAATAGGACCCAGGACAAAAGAATGAAAGGTGTGGAGACAAAGCAGGTGGTTAAGAGTAGTTAGTTACATAATTGGTCAAGTGATTAGGTTAAATGGACGGACAAGAGTGGAAGGAGATTTCATTCTCAATAGTTAGTATTAAAAAAACTGAGCATTAGCTCAATTGTAGAATGGGAAACCCCTGGACGGAGTGTAACATCATATTTTTGCTGTGTTGTGCTCTGAATCTATAGGTATTTCTTCCTTAATACTTCCTAATTTATCTTTCCTTTCTTTTGTCACTTCACAGAGAGGATGAAATTGATGATATCCAGAAGGTATAATCTCTTAGATTACATGTACTTGATATTTGCTGTACCCAAATTTTTAAATTTTGATTTTGTTTAATATTTTCAGGAAATTTCTGTTCTGTCCCAATGTCGATGTCCATACATTACTGAATATTATGGTTCCTATCTCAATCAAACTAAGCTTTGGATAATAATGGAATACATGGCTGGTGGCTCAGTTGCTGATCTAGTAGGTTACTTCTGTTTACTTGCTTCTATATGTTCAGTGTTTGAAAATTGAAATTGATGTTTGTCAGAAATCATCCTTTAGCGAAACTTCCCCTGCTTATCCTTGAACTGTCTGATATATTTTTGACTTTTTTTTTATAAAAGAAAAAAATTATCAAGACAAAGAAGATTACAAAGAGCTAGGAGGATAAGAGACCATCCTTTAAAAAAAATGCTAAGAAAAGAGAACGAAATGCTTTGTAGAGAACAACCAAGAGAAAAAATGGTTACTTGAATTCTTGGTGCTAATTTCTGACAAGAGAAAATAGGTACAAGCATGTATAAACATTCAGCATATAGCAGAGTGTCCTAGGGGAAATGCTAATGGTTGAGCACCCAATACTCCATCTTTAGACTCCAATGGACCAAAGAAATGATATGCATAAAAATGGATTATAATATTGTATTAGTTATAATTCTTGTATGTTAATATAATCTTTGTTAAAATAGGAGAAACAGAGGAATAATTGACTGAAACTGTATGTTTGAATACACAATGGATGCATGCTTCTATAAGCTAATTACATTAATTATACGTAAATAGAGGGTATTCTGTTTCTTCTAAGTCAAAGATGATATGCCTATAAACCGCTATTATTAATAAATCAGAATTTGTAGATTAATGTTGGTTTAGTTGTATGACTTTAGAAGCTTATAATTTTTTTCTTATATCTTCCTTCTCTTTTGTTATTTTTTTCCATTGGTTGTTCTAGGAAGATTTCTTATCCTTCTTTGTACATTCTTTGTTATTAATTTTCTATCATTATATTTTGATTGGTCAGTTTTTGTGTGCCACTATTTATCATATTTATGTCTGTTGACATTAATTTCCAATATGGTTGTATGTTGTATTTTTTTCTATGGTGTTGATTCTGGTTTTGCTTCTGTAGATCCAATCAGGTCCTCCCCTTGATGAAATGTCAATTGCTTGCATTCTACGGGACTTGCTGCATGCTGTTGATTATCTACATAGTGAAGGAAAAATTCATAGAGACATTAAAGGTATCAGAAGCAACCCCATCGCCATTGAATTTTTTGTATTTTTGAATTCTCTTTTGTTTTTACGTTAGCTTTATAATTGACAGCATTTACATGTCAACTATACAGCTGCAAACATTTTATTGTCTGAGAATGGTGATGTAAAGGTACGTTATATTATGACAGAGGTTATATACAATTTGTTTATTTTATATGACTTCATTGAAAAATGATGCACGTAATAATTTGAGATGTGGACTTGCATAAATGTGGAATGTCACCAGGTTGCAGATTTTGGTGTTTCTGCTCAATTAACAAGGACTATATCAAGGAGAAAGGTAAACATATTTTATTGACGTTAGTTGAAAGTGGATGGGTTATTGATATAGTATTTTTTTTTTTCATTACATTTAGAGTAAAATTTATGTCTGTTATTTTATGATTGATCATCTCAATTGTAAGTTCGTAACCTCCTTTCAACTGCACAAAATTGTTCTTTTTTTCTGTTGGATAATCAGATTGAAATATAGACTCCCAAAGTGAAGGAAACATGGTGCAGAATATTTTGTGTCTACCCCTGATGTAATTTGAGTTGGGCAAACTGAATTTTGAATTTCTGTTTTTTTCTTGTATAGGCTTTAATTTTCTGTCATAGCCCTCACTGCATTTTAATAGTTTGTGCAATTGAAAAATCATTGGAGTTTTAAATTAGTACTCTTCATCTTTGACTGGATATGCTAACATTTTGTTTTATCATAACAGACATTTGTAGGAACACCATTCTGGATGGCACCTGAGGTTATTCAGAATACAGATGGATATAATGAGAAGGTTGTAATATATTTAGTCTAAATCTCTTTTGTTATGTTTCTCTTTGGTTCTGTTTTTCCACCTTTATTTTCAGTTTGTGTTAGTCATTGGATTTTTTAGAATCATCACTGGACTATTCTGTTTTTGCAGGCAGATATCTGGTCTCTGGGAATCACTGCAATTGAGATGGCAAAGGGGGAGCCTCCACTTGCTGATCTTCACCCGATGAGAGTGCTTTTCATTATACCCCGAGAGAATCCTCCACAGGTTGAGTTCTTTAATATCAAACAATTCAATCTTTCAAGTTTCTAACCATTTTAAGTAAATTGAGTTTTTCAAACAGAGATGTTATTTTTTCCAGCATAACATACTTAACATTTAATCTCATTTTCTTCAGCTAGATGATCATTTTTCTCGTCCATTGAAAGACTTTGTTTCATTGTGCTTAAAGAAGGTTCCTGCTGAGGCAAGTGTCTATGCTTTTCATACACTTATTATTATTTCATTTTCTTTAGTTCTCTTGACATAGTTGTTGTTCTTATATATTGTTAATGAAAAGGTTCTGCTTTATGATTCAAATTGAGTCAAATGTTCACTTTATGGATTGTATGAGAATCCGTACAATATTCCTTTTTATACTTAATATGCTTTTCTAGAGCATTTATTTTTAGTGGGAAAGGTAATAATAAGAAATATTAATTGAATTATTGGACGTAGGATATGTTAATTTTCATCCTAATTTAGTAATAATCGGGATAATAGAATTATTTGTTTATTTCCTGTTGAAATTTGTAGCTGTCAACTTGATATGATGTATTGTTTAGTTTTCCCTAATTAGATGCTTTTTAGACTAGCTTTGAGTGGAACTGGTGAAGTTGATCTCTCTCTGTCAGGCTCTTAATTCCCCCCCTTTTAATGGATTCAATTCCAGAGGCCTAGTGCTAAGGAACTTCTCAAGGACCGTTTTATTCGGAATGCTAGGAAGAGTTCAAAGCTTTCAGAAAGAATAAGGTGTGAATCATTGATAAAGGTCCTGCTATATTTGATATATGTAGTATGTAATTCTAGTATTCTACTTATTTTTGCTTTGGGCTATTAATTCCCCCCCTCCCCCCCTCTTTCTTTCATTTCATTTTTTCACAAAAAATAAATGCTGAGATGCAGAATTTAATTCTGAAACCCTTTTGTTGTGCAACTTTAGCATGTTATCCATCAGAAAATTGAAAATTACAAGTATTATTCCCCAGCTTGTGGTTGACATGATCATGCCTTGTGGCTTCATTATAGGGAGCGTCCAAAGTATCAAATAAAGGAAGATGAGGAGACACCCAGAAATGGTCCAAGTGGGATGGGGGAGGCATCAGGTACTGTAAAGGTGGCAAGAGATTTAAGAGGTGAAGAAAATAATCGACCCAGGTAGGTTATGACTGTTGGCTACTAGTTTTCTTTTATATATATTGAATTTTTTATGGACAGTTTCTAATTTGCAGTGATCAGGGTAAAACCCTGAAAAGTGCTGGATGGGACTTCAGCATTGGTGGATCACAGGATACTGGAACCTTCCGTAATGTTTCTCGACCACCTCAGTTTAGAGATAAGATAACTGAAGTTTCACATAATCAGCTTACCCAGCGAAAAGCTTCACAGAGTGGCTATCAAGGGGCATGTGTCAATAGAAGTGCACTTAATGAGTCACTTGAAAGTTCCTTTGGAAGAGATCTTAGAGTTCCCCACAATGATGAGCATCTGGATAATCACCTTGAAGATGTAATTGTGAAAGAAGTTAACTTAATCAGTCGAATTATATATTTAGCAGCCACATCTCCATAAAGGATCCTTTGAATGTTTTTGGTATTTATAAAACATTGGATATATGATTAATGCTTAACCATTTTACTCTAAATAATTTACCTGCTGAGCATTAATGCTTTAGATACTTTGAGCTGAAACTGATAAAATTTTCTGTATAGCCAATGTTGCTACCCATTTAGCACACAAACAACAATTTTATTGTCGCTACTCTCAAGTAGGTGTAATTATTTAGAGAATTCACCTCATTAATATTATTTGAAAGAATCGCGTCAACCATGAAGTAAAGATGGAATTACTATGAACTTATTGAAGTTTCATTTTGAACAACCTGGACTGCTTTGATTTTCTGAAATCTTCAATTTACAGGATGAATTATCTGGGAATGGATCAAGAACTGTTGTTATTCGATCTCCAAAAGTATCAAGGTCATCTGCGTTTCGTGACCAGAGCTCTCAGGTATTTTTCAAGCTGTGTTACTTTGATAATAAACTAATAAGTTCTTACAGCTGTTCTGTACAAGTCACAAACTGAGAATTTTGATCAACTGTAGTCTAGCAGCAGCTATGCTTCTTTTGAAGATGCTTCTTCAAGTGGAACTGTTGTTTTACGGGGCCAGCATGATGAGTCTGATTCTCCACAGACACCAAGGTCTCGACTGGGACTTAATGACAGAAATTCAAATGCCTCAATGGAAGATAGTGCAGCAAATCTTGCCGAGGTACCATTTCTCTGTGATATAACTTGTAAATTTCACTTGCATGTTGATTAATTTAGTACAAGATGAGCCTCCCCCCTTTCTTTTGTATAGATTTGGTTCTATGATGCTATTGAATTATTTGTAGAACAGTATTTTATTATTTTCCCTTTATATAGTTGCCTGAGTTACCCACCTAGTTTGTTTTGTAGGGTTTATTCTTAAACCATTTTCTATGCATCTGTCTTGAAATTTTTTCACTTTATGTTCATTTATAATTTATTACGAGACTTGACATGTGTGATTACTTTGGATTGATATTGCTTATAAACAGCATTTTCCTACCTGTTTGTCTCTGTAGGCAAAGGCTGCTATCCTGAGGAAATCGAATGCTCGAGAGAAACTTGCCTGGGGAAAAATCAACAATGATAGACAGGAAAGCAAAAGAGATCAAAAGGCTAGTAACTCTGATTCTTCAAGGTACATCCATTGCAAAAGAGCTGGTAATTTTCTGTTGCTGAAATAAAGATGTGAACCTACATTCTTAGGGATTTTTTTTCCAGACCACATGGTGAATATGATGCACACAAGGGCATGTTAAGATCACATAATGCTAGTGATGGCGAAGAAAGTGCTAAAATAACGTCATCATCGGTGCCGTTATCTGTTTTACTTATTCCTTCTTTAAAAGAGGTAAATTCATACATATATTTTATCCTTAATATTTCTAAGCAGTGTATTAGTGTAAAATTGTATTATGACTTCCTTTCATTCTAAATAAGTTTGTAATTCCAAATAGAGCATCGTACACTGTGCTGATTGCTCCTCAAGATTCCATAATTAAAATTGTTTCATATGTTTATTATTTTTAGTTTTGAGCATGATGCACTAGCTATACTGACTATTTATTGAAAATTACTATTAGTTTTAATTATGTTTTTAGTCCCTGAATTTTATAGTAAATTCATTTTTGGTCCCCCAATTTGAAAAAAAAAATCTTAAATTTCAAAAACACATTTGTAGTCCTTGGAGCCAAACGATGTTAATGTAAGTGGTGAAAAATAGTGATGTGGTGCTGTCAGCATTTGACATGTGTCCACTACCGAGCACCACATCACCACTTCCGTTAACGTCATCTAGCTCCATGAACTAAAAATGTATTTTATGAAATTTGAGGGAGTAAATGATTTGTTCTTAGGAGACCCAAAATGGATTTACCTCAAATTTCAAGGACTAAATATAATTAAGCCTTATTATTAATCATCTACATGATGATTTTTTGTACCAAGACTTTACATTATAAAACAGAATGAAATTAAAAAATAATATATATGAAGAAACTTCTATGATATTTTCTTTTGGGGGGAATGGGGTGGCAGAAAAGTGAGGATGATTGGACACTAGAAAAACGCGTGTTTGATAAGATGGAAGTTGTGCATGCTTTTGGCAACTTACCGCATGAATAGAATTTTTGTCCTTTTTGGTTTTTGTTATGTTTTGTGTTTGTTATGTAGGCTATTGCTGATGATCCAGAACTCCTGAGGGCAGTTATCAATTCTTTAATAAACATGGAGGGTACAAAACCTAAATCCTGTGATGCTTTTGTCAAAAAGTTGCTTCAGCGATTGGCAAGGTTTGCCTTCCACTCAAGCTCTTTAGACAAACCAAAAAAGGAAAATATATGTATCTCATTCTCTTGTGTGTGCAGTTCAAAGGAAGATTCATTGAAGGACCTGCAGGGACTGGCAGGCCAACTATTCAGCAAGACCAAGTCAGCTGAAGAAACCCGAAATGCAGAGGCTGACAACAGGAAGAAACAACAACACAAGGAACATAATCCAAATAGCAATTTAAGCCCACTAGCAAGATTTCTTCTCTCAAGGTTTATGGATGTTATCATTTTCCCTATGAATAACTATTCTTAAAAGTAGTACTAGTTATGCGATGGTGCACTTTTTCCTAGCCTTGCTAGTGAAACAAAGAGCATGCCTCTCTCATTCTCTCTTTTTATTCACATTATATGGCATTGAATGTGCTTGTGAATGATCTCTGATTCTTTAACAGATGGCAAGGCCAAACTTCACGGGATCTAAACCCATCTTGAGCGGAGTTAGAAGTTACAAGATACCAATTTGTCTGTTGTCTCTATTTGTGCATTTTTTTCCCGATTAATTGTACATATATTATTGTAAGAAATTGTTTTTCTATGTTCTATTATTATTATTATTATTATTCTTTGAATTTTTTTTGCTCAAACTGACGGCGACAGCAGTGATGTATAATTTAGAGGGTTTTGCAAATTGTAACAAACTACATTGATTTGTATTTTCTAATAGTAGTCTCTTTGAAGAGTGGGATAATATCCAAAACACGAATTATCTCTTTTCCCACGTTGTTTATCATTTTATGTCTTGTGATTTGTGAAAGTTCAATTTCGAATTTTATTTCTGAATGTATTTATTCCACCGCTTCATTGTGGGAGCAATTTCACCTGTTGGAAATATTTGCGAATTATCGAAATACAGTCAAACAAATTTGTGATGAATTTCAATTCAGCTTATTTAGAACATCACAATTTTTTTTCTGAAATTAGAAAAATATTCCAATTTGCTAACAAATGCTAACCATTATTTTGCACTTCAACCCACACAGGATATGCTTGTAAAGAATTATACTTTTAGAAAGATGTATTATTAAGTGAACTGAAATGAAAGTTTGGATTACCTGTGTTTTCATTTCATTGTGTATAACCTTTTTTCAACAAAATACTAATAATAAAATTTAAAAATAAACATAATACAAGCGTATAGTTTTTTCATTCCAATTACATACGAAAAACTCTTAAATAATCTTGTGGAAGGACTGTTTTTTTTTTTTTTTTTTTTACCAAGTATTTGAGTTCACGATAAACACTTTGCTACAGCATCCGTATACAATCTTATAATTTAAACATGTTTGTCTAAGGTCTGTGATTGCAAATACTTGATAGCACACATCTAACATTTGAAAATAGGAAAGGAGAATTTCCTTCTCTCCAAGGCCTTGTGGTGTTGAAAGTAATTTTTAACAATCAGCAGTTTATCTTCCTTTCAACGAGACAAGAATTTATCTGACAGTTCGTTAACTACAGGTTATTCTGCAAATTAAGTAATAAATACAATTTATAATGAATCACTTTTTTTTTATATGTAAAAATCGAAGATAAGTAAGGAAAAATTTACAATAACTCACATTTTGTTCAATAAATCGAGTTGGACCCCCTGGGTAATGAAACACTCTTTTACTGAACCACACTAAATTAATTGTTATTGTCTCGTTAATTAATGCCTACATCCAAGCAATTGTGATTGCAACGGACCAGAAATCCCAAGCCCAAGTTGAAAATTGATTAGCTTTGTCTTCATTTGAAAAGTCTCCTCTTTAACCATTATCCTTCTAGAGCAATTAAGTAATTTTAGAGGACAAAACAGTAAGTACCAAATCATAACTATTGATTAAAGAATTACAACTTGTCATAATCTATTTTATAAGCACACAAATTATGAGAATCTCAATTATTTTTTAATATAATTATAATTCCACCGTAAGTACAGCCAAATTCGATTAGGACAATAACAATCAATAACACTTAATTACATATCACATAAAAATACGATGAGTCGAAATCATGGATTAGGTGATGGTTCACGACCACCTAATAATTTCTTTAGGACAAGTGGGTGATAAATATAGTATATAGTAGAAACTACAATCCGGTATGTGACAGGTTATGTAGAATAAATGGTCCCAGCAACATAGATGAAAGATTCTACATGGATGGTGTGGATAAAACGTTTGGCTTAGACTTTTAAAATCACTGTGACTTGTGTTGTGGCAATTCCCATACACTGGCAACCATAACTTTGCTACAACAAATTTGCTTTATTTTCTCCATCTATGTGTGTTTAAATTGAAGACGCATTATTATCATGTTTATTCAGCATCATCCCAGGAAGATATGGAGGCTATAGAAGCTACTCAAGCTAGGAAGAGTTCAACTCTTTGGAATGGTTGACTTTGGGAAGGTTAATGTCTACGTTGAAGAACCTAAGAGAAAGCTGGAAGTTGTTCTGCAACGATCCTACTTAGACTTGTTAGAGTTCTTGTCTTATGCATGCAACTACGTTAAATACTTGCTCTTGTTCTCAGATAGAGCACTTTGCAGCCATAATGATCCAAACCAGTTAAGTAAGATTATGTTTCACCGAAGATACCGGTGACTATAAAAAAGAGAGTTGTGCAACAATGACAACGAAGACTTGTTAGAGTATTTATGCAATCTAAGTTAAAAGACAATATTGTTTCATCTTTTTTGCCCTTTATACTTATTCCATGAGAATAAGATTTCATCAGAAATCATGAGAGTTGTTCTGTAAATTGTCTTTTAAGTTAAAGTATACTAAGAGATAAGGGTTTTGTGAAATCTTCTAAGATGTTAATCGGTAAAAGGATTGGGGTTGGTTGGAAAAATCGAAAACTCTGATTCAAAAGTATCTTGATTCAGCCCCCCGTGAGAAATTGCCAAATCATTTGACTCTTCACCCTCGGTACAAAAATTTGTACAACGGATTAGCAATCCAATGCTTTAGTCCACTCAGCCATCTCTGGAAGACTCAGATGATTCTTCCAATGTATAATTTTTGGGTCCAATGGAATTTTTTCACCTGAAAATTTGTTCTTCAACAATATTAGAATTTGATTCATTCAAAACATCTCTGATTCATGTTAGATATTTCATTTTAGTAAAATAACAGTGTTATTACTATTATTCATGTATTATAAATTTATGATTGTGCATGCTTATTAAATAGATATGTGTGTAAATGACCTTCACAACTAAAAATATTGGTACTGACTGAACCTGTCTCGGATGTGGAGGAGGGAAAATGCTTAGTCATGATTCTGAGTTCAAAGAAGTGGTGAGACTACCTTAATTGCTTGTAGACAGATTCGATTTATGATGAATTTATGTTAAGACACTTCACCTAAGAATATCTGAGGACAGATTCAATTTGTCAAAACTCATAACACTACAAAAAAAAATTCAGCTTTTCATATATGAAGCTCAAGTAGTCCTAGGCCTCCTGGCAGCCGGCAGGTCTGCAGTCACTTGAGCAAAACATTTCAATATTTCAATGACTCTGTCAAGTTAATAAATACATTATGCTTAATCAATGGGTAGCAGAAAAACATGTACGTGCTGCTTCTCAAGACTTATTTAACATATGTAAACACTGACACAAATCCTTCACCAACTTGATACACCAAGAAGAGCAATGAGACAAAATGCAGCACCATAATTTCAATTATTTGGTATTGTTAGACTTGAGTGGGTTTTCTCTCAGGGCTGGCCACCATAGCTTCCCAAATCAAATCCAAAAGAAACCATCATAATTTAGCAACCGCCCATGTCAAAATCACTAGTGAACTAAAAAGGATAAACGGACACAAATGACAAAATCCACACCCTTACTTGTATATGTTGTGTATCTATTTTCATCTAAAATGAATTAGTGTGCTGTGAGTTTTGGAGAGTGTACTACTGCTGCTATGCTTCTTTGATTTATATCTGAGGCTTGAACGAAGCCTCCTCTCCTCCTTGTTTAATTCAAATTAATGATTATAAGTATGTTTCTTTTCACACATTCTACATTTGGTTCATATCTAAAAGGCATCTGAGATGAAGATTAAACAAAGGACTTCTCTACTTAGAAACTTGGGCCAATATTGCTGTTGCAGATAGATAACTTATTGAAAAATAAATATATTTAGTGCACACAACTGAAGATTGCGGAAACATGCGTGAAAAATCAAAGTCAAGTGGTTCTGGCACAAGGCAGTATGAAGAGTCTTTATTATTTATATTATTATATCAATACAACAACGTGAAACAGTTCGAGGACTATTTATCTGCTACGAAAATTTTGTGCAGCAGGAAACACCTGGTGCTTCACTTTAGGACTTGTTCAGTGTTCACACTTGAAATACATAAAGCAAATACAAAGAGAAACCTCTTGATAAATCTTTGCAAGGAGAACTCCTAGGAACATGACATAGAAAAGTAAGAAAGTAGCTCCCAGCCTGTAATTTGATGACTTTGTAGGTTCACTCAACATAAGGAACAGGAATCCTCTGTGTGTCAGGGCCAGCTACCATATCATCCCAAAGCAAATCCGAAAGTAACATTGTTAATTCTCCCACCCTTCCTGTCAGACATATACAACTGAATAAACAAACATAGGACAAAGTGGGAACTCAAGCATAATATATATATATATATATATATATATATAGTTATATACATGGAACATTTATTTAATGAGCATAAGATATGAGAAGAGTAAATTTTGACCATACAAGCATACACATATAGTCAAGATTATTTTAATCAGTTTTAATCTTAACTATCCATTTTAAAATTTTAATTATATTGTTGATACACTTCATATGTGTGTGTGGTTGAGAGTAAAAGGAGTAAATCTTGACCACTATGAATAGTTAAGGTTAAAATAATAGTCTAGCAACATTTTTAAGTAATCATATGACCTTAGGCTTTAAGTAGCCTCTAATATTGATCAGCCATGTATTGGTATGCTCCTCTCATTCTCATACAACATGAATTATGTCAAAACAACCTATGATAAATGTTCATACTTCATTTGCATCAATAATGAGAACAAATTAAGCAAGGTTAAGGCTTCAGCCTACATACCATACAAAAGCAGATTGATATCAGATCATTACTGTTAGTCTGTTACTAACTTACCATTGCCAATGGGTTGATCATCCCAGACGATGATAGGCAACAGAGGAAGCGTGCTTCCTACATACATCATTTCAGCAGCAGCTTTAGCTTCCTCCACAGTTAGTTTTTTAGTTGCTACACCTTTCAGAAGCCCTTGATCAACCAACTTGGGTGCCAGTTCAAGGAGCCTTTTTGCAGTGCAACCATGTAGGATGTTATCAAAAGGAGGCATGACAAGTTCCTTGTCTTGAGTTATGAAAGCAACATTCACATTTGGACCTTCAGCAATATAACCTTCCTCATCAACCCATATAGAAGAAGATGCTCCTTTCTCTTCAGCTTCCATTACTGAAAGGACATTAGGAAGATAGTTCACATTTTTGGCTGTGGCAAATAGAGGAGGCTTCATAGGTATGCTGGAAGTAATCACTTTAACTCCCTCTTTGCATTGGGAAAAATCTTGGTCAATGACTACTGCATAGAATGCAGATGTTGGACATCCAGCTGATGATAACAAGAAATCTCCAGGACCTGCACTGAGCCAGTATCTTAGAGTTCCCTTCTTGCATTTTGATGCAGCAGTTAGTTGTATTAGAATGCTGCAAAGCACTGATCGAGAAAAGGGAGAGGATATCTTTGCTTTGGAGGCTGAACTTAGGAATCTGTCAAGGTGAACATCCAACTCATAGAGGTATCTGGAGAGGACAAACAATATAAACACCAAAATAAGAGAAAAATGGGTTTTATATGCAAAAAAAAAATCTGAAAATTCAAAGTAACAAGACTGTTAGCAACATACTCTCTTTCACACTCTGTCTTGTTAGTTAAAATTTATCGAAAATTACAATATCATGTGAGAGATTCATTAAATAAAGTGAGATCTAGAAAAGTTTGTGATTTCCAATAAATTTCAACCAATAAAGGGAAAATGTTAAAAGGGTGTGTGTTCCAGAGTGCATCGCTAGCATTTCTCTTCAAAGTAAAACCCAATGCTTTGTTACATACATGTATATCAAAGTATTGAGTTGTATAGAGTAAATAAAAAATTAGCATTACCTACCCATCTAGAACAATAGCTGTATCAAACACACCATGCCCTCTGTGAACCATGTGATCATCAATGGGGATTACCATCATTGCTGGATCAAGTATGATACCTCCATAAATACTAGAATACATAGCTGGGTATGGTGGTTTCTCCACTGAACTCCATTTTTCATGAAGCTTTTCAAGCAACTGAACAATGCAACCCCAATGAAAATTGCAAAGCTTAGTGGATAATACAAAACATTTATGAAATTAATGATGCCAAGCCAAAAAGTAGACAGTATCCTAATATATTTTCAGCTCTCTCTCTTCAGTCTCAATCATCCAAAGCATGTTCAATCATTATGCAAATCATTGTGAACTGAAAAGCAAATTCAGAAAAAATCTTGGCTCCTCCTCTCTTTCTCACTTATCTGGCTTCCAATTCCAATTGTGAAATAATAAACTTTGGTTTCTTCACACGCACAGATTGCGAACAATTTAACTCTAATAATCTATTAATTTTTTGTGTTACTTGGAGAAATTAAGATGATATATACAAAAGGAGAGGCTTAAAAATCTCACCTCGGGTGATGAAGAGAACAGATGAACTTTAAAATCACCATCATGTTCAACCTCTGGGATACCCCAAGAAAAAAAAGAAAGTAAAATATCAAAGAGAATAAATAACAGCATTTACATTACACGTTAATTCAATTGAAAGCTAAACTGCTGAAGCACCATTAAAGTTTTAATATTTCAAAGGGATCAAATAACCTGAAGGTAACCCAGAAATGAAACTCACCAGGGGACTTGTTAGTGGGGTTCCTCATGTTGAAAGGAGAAAGTCAAAAATAGTAATTAAGGAGTGTGTAGGAAACTAGTAAGTATATATTTGGAATTGGAACAGTGGAAATTACTATTAATTAATAACAAGAACACCAGAGAACAATTTAAATTATTGTTTGTTTGTTTTCTTGTTCTTTTTGTTTGAGACGATTGAACTCTTTGTTGTGTTTGCTTCTTCAGTTGTTCCAGTGAAGTGGTTGTGTAATTAAAAGTAGCGATGGACGTGGCATCTATAATTAGTGTAAGTGTGAAACCATCATCCAATAGTGGGTGTTGGTAATGTTTTGTGTAGAAAAAAATATATCTTCCACAAGAAAGAATCTCTCCAATAGGAAACTTACCTAATCTTTCCTTTCCTACTCATCAGTCATCACCATCACCTTCTTCATTGATTTTTTTTTCTCACTTTTCTTTTCTTTCGTATTAAATAATTAAATCAGTTCTTGAAAAATATATTAATAACAATAAAATCCTAATTTGATTCTTGAAAAACGTACTTTTATTTACCTAATCTTGGATGATTTTTTTATTATTTAATTCTTAAAAAAAAATTATTCTTCCATCTATTTATGTTTTGGGAAATGCAAGACTTGGTAAATTTATTAGACATTAACTTGGCAAAATCAAGAAAGTTTTTCTTCTATGCCTAACTTAAACTGGATACTAAATGGTAATGAAAAAAAAAAATTGAAAAAGATAGCATAGCAAAATTTAACATTGAAAACTCTTTAATTTGACAAGAAAAAAATTCGCAGAACTTAATCCAGAAAAATAATCTCCATTGAATAGTAAGATAACAGTACAAAATTACCTTTCAAATAATACCTATGATCTGAGTTATTTATTTAATCATTTTTCATTGTCTCTAAATCTTAGAGTTTCACACAAATAATGACTGAATTCAAAAACTAGATTGGTGATTCTCAATTTAAATTTATATATCTTTTCCTCTAGTGCTTCATGCAAAAATTGTGGTTTTGACTTCAAGTTATTCTATCTTTATTCCATATATAACTAAGAATACTCTTATAAAGGAAATCCTCACTATTTTCTTAAAGCATGTTTGGATTGTCGTTTCGACGATTCCAACCTCGGCTTGCAAAATCAAGTCCTTTGTTACTTCTGTGGTAGAGGTACATTGAGCTTCATGCTATCGCAGTTCAAACGACACTGCAAACATGCTCTTAGTCAATTCCTTTCTTGTAGTTTTAATCTATCACAATGATTCAAATTTTATATGAAGACTTCTTCAAGTTACATTCAAACTTCGATTTGTATACCTACTTTTCAAGGGTCGTCTTTCTTAATTAGTTAGTTTTCAGATCATACCGGTGACTCTTGTGTAAAGAAGTTATATCTTCTTTCATGGCTTTAATAAATTCATTTCTCTTGTTTTTTTTGTCTTTTTAACTTTTGTAAATCTTTTGGTAAAAAAAATCTGTAAAGCTTTGAGGTTCACCATTGTTTACTAGAGTTACATAATATTCTAAAAATCATCCAATAGGTGTGGTCTAATGTTAAAGATCATCTCAACTCGAAGTTGTGTTTGTTGTTACAAGGCATTGTTTAATTGTCCATTTGATGAGGAATATGAGGTGTGGTCTAAGTTTTTGACTAACAAGAAGCATTATGCTTCAGCAAATTTTCCCCCCCGAATTAAATCTACCATAGGATTTGGACAGTTTTTTAATAAAATTTTAAAATTATTTAATATACTTTAATAAATTATAAATAAATTTACCTGAATACAAATAGTCAATTTCTCTAAAATTTTCCATGATCGTTGAAATAATAGAAAAATATTTATAATTGAATTATTAAAGTTTAATAAATATAAAGACTTACTTTTAAAATATCTCAATTTCTCCCATTTTATATAGAGAGAGACAAACACATCAGACACTCTATCTTTCTTCCATTGCCGGCCGGCCGGCCACAGTGTCCAAAACCTTATCACCCTTTTTCTTAAATTATTGTGCGAACATTTCTTTTGGTGAACAACCATTGTCTTATTAAAAAAATTACATTTTACAATCACTTATTTAAATTGAAAATGTAAATATTAAGACACATTTAATTTGATTTATCAATATAAATTATAAATAATTCTAAAAAAATATTATCTTATTTTCACTGTGTTTTATGTTTTCAAATAAAAATGAAAATAAAATAATAATTCTGTAATTATTTAAAATTAAAATAAATCTCAGACTAAACAAGATTTTTATTTATTTTCTTTTCTATAAAATGGTAAGTAAATTTCAAACAAATAACCTCACTTAATTATTATTTTTTTCTGTGCTACCCATTTTCGTTTTGGGCAATGAATACAACAATAATGAATTTCTATCCACACTCATCTTGGGATATCACTGCTAGTACAAAAGAAGACAACAAAAATAGAAAATTGTTAACTAATACATGCCAAAAAAACATTGGCGTCATCTTTAACAAATTTAGAAATATTTTAGGGTCCGTTATGAAAAATAAATAAAGTCTTGATAGGAATTAAACTTAAAATCTTTTATTAAAAGACAAAATAATAAACTTTTAAAATACTTATTTGTTTAATTACTTTTGTAAATATTATTTTACATATATCATTAGTCAAGAGTTTTTTTCTTCAAATTGTGAAACTTTATAAATGAAAATAATTTTTTTAGAATTTAAATATATTTAAAATTTAATTTTACATGTATTTATTTCTATTATAATTTTATTTTAATATAATTAATAAATTATTATATATAAAATTTATTCTTATTCATTATAATTTTTAAAAAATTACGTATAGGTTACTTAAAAAATGTTTTTTGTAATTTATAAAAATTTCATAAATTTAAAATAATATTTAAATAATCTAAAATTAAAATTCATTATCTGTATATAAAATTTTATATCATTTGTATATAAAAATAATTTTATATAATTTTTATAAAATACATAAAACAATTTACTAATAATTTGGATATGAATTTATGTAATTTTCTTGATTTATATAATTGAAATTAAAAAACTTATTTAATAAATAATTTTTCATAGTTAAAACGAAAATATTAGCATTTAAGTTTCCTAAAAAATTAAATATTACAATTTTATTAATTTATACAATTAGAATAAAAATACTTTTCATAATAAAATAAATTTAAGTAA